>CM035415.1:24288165-24443165 GCA_020310875.1 Ceratopteris richardii
GCTCTCCTCTGATCTAGTGAGACATGACACCATGAATGATGAGTCCTTTTCTCCCTGGCCATAGAAGAAGAGTGATCAAAGGGAAGTCGTTTCCACCATCCCATACCAGTGGAACCTTCTTCCAATTCATGTTGTCATGCCTACACTAAACCGAATGTATATTCCATACATATGTAATGGAATATATAGGTGGACTCCAATGAATCCCATATCATACAGTCATATCGGTGGACTCAAATGAGTCCCATGTCCTCGAACTAGTTAATTTGGTTCTAGTCAATATATGAGAATGGATATCCCCTTCTGTTCCAAACCAACTTGTTCCTAGGTATCAAGACTAAGTCTAAGTACCTCTCTATAGATCCGATATACATATATATGTATTGGGTACCCAAACTATTCCTGACTATGGGATCTATGCTCTACACCATAGAGCTAGTGCCATAAATGTGGCCTTGCTAACCATCACTCGAATCATCTAAGCACCTGTGGATGCTGTTTCATGAAACCCATCTCTGTGATCCCATCTTATTGGTTTCCTTATTAGTGTAGCAAAAATGCTTCACTACTTGCTCAAGTGATGTGTATGAGTGAAACTAGTCACTCTTTAGGTATTCCTGATAATACCCTATAGTCTCCTATACATCATGTGAGACTGTTGTGAAGATAAGTAAATCTTCACTAACTTGGAGATTATCAAACTGTATCTCCCGTGGCTCTATGCAACTTCCTATAAGCTATAGGATGGCTTGTGCACATTACTAATGGTGAAGGTGTAGTTCCTTCCATTAGCAATCCTATGGTCTAAATCCATAAGGATTATGTGTAGGGATCCTGTTGCTACTAAAGTCGCCTTATGTATATTATTATGATGGTACTAAGTCCATCCAATACATGCCTAGAAGCCTGCCTACATCTTATTGAAGTTTGCAGAAAGGGCATGTTACCATGCCATAACATTCTTACGTAAAGGCAAGTGGGTATATAATGCCATGAGAGGGAAAAAATTTCAACAGCATTTCCCGAGGAAATGGAATCCCAAAAAAATTATAACCAATAGCTCAGTGGCACATAGGCCACCCAATAACATAGGGCTTGACAGGCCCATGGCATGCACGCCATAAACTCATATATGGATCCCATAGATCCATGCACATAGTATGGTTGGCATAGATAGCTTTTTGGTATGGATACACATCTGTTTATGGTATCATGTTATATCATTGCTAACCTTTTTAGTAGAGGGCTTTGACCCTTTTGAGGAGTTTATTTTTTTCTCCACTCTTCACTTCATACACCTTCATTAGTTAGGGGAGATATGTTCTCCATCTTCATAGGCATGTGTATAATGCAGGATTATGCATCAGTCATGGAAGAGAGGAGCAAATAAATTCATGAGTTTCTCTTTTAAGAAAAGGAGAAAGTGGGAATCAGCTTAGAGATCCATGAGAGATCTCATTTTAGTTCAGTGGTCTCACTTTAGCTCTTGCTCTTTCAGAGAGAAAGAAGGAAAGGAAAACATGATTTCTTCATAGGAGAAGAATAGAGTATGTTTTCCTTTAAAGAGAAGAGATGTTTAGAAAACATCTCTTAGTCTATATTTTAGAAGGAATTCGTTTCCTCTACTTTTCAATGTAATTTTCCTTCACATGGGAGTATGATTCTCCACTATTTTGGGAGGAAAAAGCATGGAGAGCTTATATATGTGTTCTCAGTTATGGATGAGTAGAGAAAATGGATTCAAAGGAGTCTCTTCCAACGGGAAAGGGAAAGTGGAATAGATTCCAGTACCATAGCTCTTTTCCTTAGAGGAGATTATAGAGAGAGAAAGAGAGAGAGTTTCACTTTCTCATTTTGGTTGTCTAGATAGAAGTGGCACTCTTCTATCAAAGACAAGATGAAGATCAGTTAATCATGATGGTTAGATTGAGTCTCACCTGTAGACTCTAGAGAGAAGTAGTTATGGTATTTCCAGTAATGGTCCTTGACTAGATGAAATAATCTAGTTGTTGACATTAGTTAGACTGGGAGTAGATTGATGATACTTCTCTTTTGAGTTTCTAGGAGATGGGGATATATCTAACTTATTAGGGTACCAAACTCTTAGTTGGTGTTACATCATGAGTATGATGAGTAAACATCAGTAAGGAGGATGTGTACTTAGGGATTATCTGAATCTCAAAGGGAATGCTTTTTGCATTCATATGGCAAACTACAGGGAAGAGAAATTTTAGAGTTTGCACTAGTGCCAATAGATGCTCTTCCAATAGATCTTAGTCCAATGGTAAAGGATGACAAACCACACACTTCTTGGTTAGTAAAATGTAGAGATTGCATGTTACTACCAAGAAACTCTAATATATGAGCTAGATGATGGATTTGCATAGTTCACAAGGTAGTTTAGACAAAACTACCACTTGTGATTACACTTAAGGTTAGGAAGACCTAGAGCGTTATGAGGACAATCTATCATTTAGTCTTAGACGGGTTTGGAGTCACTTGTTAAGGGACTTTGTTCTATATTTCATAAGATTCTATGGTTTATTATCTACATTATGGTATGGTCAAACCTATAAGCTTGGCACTTTACACTTGCTTCTCATACTATTACTCCATAGAGGATACATCATATGGACTCAGGTCATTCTGATGATATTATATGTTATGGGAGTGATAGTTTGGAAGTGGAATGTACATGGGAGATAGTAGGCACCACTCAGATGGTTTCCCACCTTTGAGATCATCTCATATGAGACTTCTTAAGGGGAAGGATACGGGGAAACAACACACACAGATGATCATGTACATTTACTGCATGGGGTTCAGGGGAGTCCGAGCATTTACTTCTACCATTACGAACATTTCATCTACATTTTCGAGGACGAAAATGCTTTCAAGGGGAAGGAAATGTCATATTATGGATGTATATCCTCTTGGGTGAGGTGGCACTCATGTCACATGGCATCTATTTGGAGTACTATCATATGGTAGTAGAGACTAAGAGAGTCTCATTATGAGAGACTAGAGATCTCGCTTGACAGTTGGGTGGAGAACTTCAGGTCATATCTCTGTGTGTGAGTTCGTGAATGTATGGTAGCAAAAGGCTTCTCTAATAGGTTCATGCATGAATAGAGAGATATCATAACCCTCCTCATCACAATGAGGCATCCACTGTTCTTCATTAACAATAATGTCCATGGTGGCTAAGATTTTGGCCCAACCATGAGGCTCAAATTCCTCATCAAAAAAGATCGTCGGTGTGTAGGCTGGGTCTCTAACTGGTCTAACTTCTTGAGAAGTTCCTTCTTCTCTCCCTTTTAGTCTTCTTTCCTCTTCCTCTATGACCTTGCACATCCACAAGTGAGTATCTTCATGCATCCATGATGGATCAGAAGAACTGTGAGAATGCACAAAGATTGAATCTTCTTGTGCTTTATGGATAGGATTCCATTGTACTGGTGATACATCTATGAAGGTATAATCCTTCAAATTGACCTTGGTTGTGACCCCTAAGTATTGCAAGTACAAGGAATTGGTTCCCCAATCTTGTACTATTTGCAATCCTTGTAGGAATGGTCTTCCTAGGATCATTTCATAGATGTTATTTTTTCCAAAGTCACATATAGCAAAGGTTTTCTCAAACTCTACACCACAAGTGGTTAGAGTTATCTCTTCTAGCAATCCTAGAGGTCTTTCAATATGGTCGTCAGCGATTTGAAGCTTTATTCTAGTTGTTCTTAATGCGGGTTTGCCCCATTGCTTCCACAAGGAGGTGGTTGCAATCGCAACACCAACACCTAAATCTAAGATAGCTTTGGTTGTGTAACCTTGGTAGGTGATTGGAAGAAACCTTCTTCACCTTCAGTCATGCCTCCTATCTAGTCTAGGAGTATCTCTGGTAATTTCTGCTTAGAGCCTGCTTTTGACATATTGGAACCACGTTCTAGAACCTAATTCACCACATGTTTCCACAACTTAGGTTTTACTTGGAGCAACTCTTCTAAGGTGAGATGACATTGTAGCATAGTGTTGTTCATGACTTCAATGTTTCTTGGAACCACTGAATCTTCATTTCTTATTAGTATTGTAGGAGCTCTAATATGAAGAGATTGAGATTCCCATGGGCTTTTGAATTGTGGTGACTCTGGTAAAGAATTAGATTCAAAATATAATCTTTCATCTTCTTGTTGCTCTACTTGATCTCCATAAATAGATGGCATATGTTGGGGAAATTTATCATGAAGATCATCAACTTCAGGAATAGATGGGGGATTACCCTTCTCCTTGGCCCACTTCTCTTCTTGTATTTCCCACAAGAACTCTTAAGAGTACTATTGAATTGAAAGAGGTGTTCCATCATCCATGGAATCAAGAACGTAAACTTGCATTGGTGGTGAGCTTTCTCTTTCAACAACTAGTTGAGCTTGTGAAGGTAAAGAAACATGCGGCTTGTTTACCAATTTCTCTAATCTTTCTAATAAGCCTTGGAAATGCAAACCGGGTTTGATAGAATTTGGGTGATGGAACAATTGATTGGCCTTGAGCATAGCTTGAGCTAGTTCTACCATTTTCATGCAAAATTTTGTCCATTCAATCTCTAAATCTACTCTAGGGTAACTTTTTTCTAGGTTAGCTACTATTGGCCCTTCTTCAAGTCAAGCCTGGTAAGCCTTGAACATCATGTCCAAGCCTTTTGGGGTTGGATTTGCAAGAACAGTTCTTGGTTGTGGGGTGGGATGAAGTGGAGTGGATGAATTTTTGGCATGAGAGGGGTTTTGAGATGCAATGTCTGCTATTTTTATTTTTGCACCTCTTAGGTTCTCTTCTAGTTCTGATAACTTTCTAACCCACTTAAGATTGGCCTTCTCCCTAGTATCCTTCCATGTTCTTGTTTTCCTCTTACTAGACTCTCTTGATTCACGTGGCTCTGATTGTTCAGCTGGTTTGGCTTGTTTTAAGGCTTGTGACCTAGTAACAGCCTGTATAGGAGCCACATTACCACTAATTCAACTTGAATCAACCACTAAGCCTACCACATTAATGGATGTAACCTTGGATGTACTAGAGGGGTTCCTTGGACAATCTCTCAAGAGATGTTCTTTGCTGCAAAGAAAAGAGCCTTGTATTGTGATATTTTGTCCTTGTCCCTGAGCCAGTGGGTGGGGACATTCATGAATGAGATGGTCACCCTAACATCTAAAGCGTGGTCCTCTAGGGGTTGTGGTCTCATTTGTCTCAATTGGAGCCGCGGGTTAGGATTCGTATACATGACATTGGAGTATTATGGCTCCCAATTTGGTTCCATAGGTAAGACCTCATATTGATACGGATAAGTCTCACCATGCTCACATGACTCTGTGTAATGAGCTTGTGGACTATCTCCATGGTTATAGTCAGAACTCAAAGCATGAAAGTCATTTTTTGAGACCAAAGGAGTCATCAACACCAATGCTCTATTAGGGTTCTCCTCTGCCACTGCATACTTAACTAGGATCACATTGACAAGAGGTGGTGGTTGGTTTCCTAGGAATGGTTGTGGCCTACATTGTGCCCGATATTGTTGTTGATATTGAGGTTGATATTGCTATTGTGGCCTATGATATGGTTGTTGGTATTGGTTCTGATACCTACCCTGTTGGTAAGGTTGTTGATAAGTTTGTATGGCAGTCTGCCTATTGTACGAACAATCTTGAGCTGTATGGTTTGTGTATTTTCTCTCAATAGTGTATTATTGGCCACTAGGGTTTCCTTGGGGTTGAGCTATGGTTGGACAAACATTAGCCATATGGTCTCCTCCACACTTATAACATCGTTTCACTGAGGTGATCCTTGGTATATGTCTATTTTGAACTCCTAGCTTCTTGGCAACCTCCTTAGCTATCTCATCTATCTTAGTGGAGGGTCTAGAAGTATGATGCTAGAAGAGTTAGAATCCTTATAGAGTTTGGATAATTCTAGCTCTTCACCCGGGTTTTCTTCTATGTGAATACACATTCTCAAGCATTGATCTAGCGTGATTGGCTCCTTGAGATATACATATGATCTAAGTTTCCCCCTTAGAAGTCCATCTAAAAACAAGGAAACTTGTTTTGCTTGTGTTGGTAATTTAGGTGTTGGGCATCTTTCCACATATTGTTTAAATCTGTGTCCAGCTAGCCAAACTATTTCTTGGGGTGTTTGCTTGAAGCTGTGGATCAAGGATGATGTGTTATGCATGATGCCACTCTTGGAAAATTCTATGATGAATGCTTCTAGGATTTTACCTATATTTTGGTAGTTTTGACTGTTCCGAGGTTGAAACCAAGCTAAGGCAGTACTCTTGAGGGTCAAACCAAATGCCGCAAACTGGGTGAACAAGTCCTCCACCTGTTCAGCTCTTAGCACTCATTTGAACTCGGCCACATGATCATAAGGATCTCTTGACCCATCAGAGTAGTTTTTCATTGCCTTGACCACTTGAGAGGGTCTAAGGGTTCTTTAGTACTCTCGAGGTCTAGGCAATGCACAATCATGTTCATCTCTTTCATGCATATGTGCTCTATGTCTCTCTGTTTCAGGTCTTTCACTTTCAAATCTTGGTCTATCTCTACCTATTGTGTGTGGGAAACTTACCTTAGGTCTCTCTCTGGCTCTTTCCCTCTTGTTTTCATGATCCTTGGATGATCCTACACCTTGGATGATCCTACGACTTGGAGGCCATGGGAAACATTAGATCTTGGTGGAGGGTAAATCAATTTGCCCTACCAAGTGTATACATGCCTATCATGCTCTATTACCAAGAACATTCTCTCCGATGTGTTATCCAGATAGACAACTTTGCATGGTATCTCATGGTCTTTGAACTCATAAATGGTAACTCTCCCTATTTTTCTAAGTTCATCTAGCTTGTATCTCCAAAAAGCTTCCTTCGTTTCTCTATTCAAGAATAGTTCTATGTTTTTGTTGTCTTGGGAAACCACTCTGCAGTAATCACTCTTGTCAAGAGAGATTTTCCTCGAGGAGGTTTGGGTTCTCGTCCTAGGTCCCCTTGCTCTAGGTCTCCTATCTAGTTCTTGGGAATAATAGTTCCAAACTCATCTCTCCTGTCTGGTAAGCTGATAACCACATACATGATTCCTTGCTTATTAATATATGAACCCTCTTCAAATTTAACCACTGGTTGTTCAAGTCCGAAGGGTTGATCAAGATTTTTGAGTTGGAAAATTGATCGCCTCAAAACATCCTCATAGATGCATGCACCTAATTGGTTGGTCCTAATATACTCCAATTGTGTTTTATAGGGACCTTCTAGTGTCTGCAAATACGTAGTTCCTGAGCCACCTTTGGGTCTCTCCATGCTAAAACACATTTCTAAATCACTTGTTTCTGAACTTAGCACGTAGGGATAATCACTAAGTTGTTGTGCCCATGACTTAGCTGTGTGATTGACACTATCTTCACATGATATGATGCTTTGTCTATCCTAGCCTAAGTGACTTCTTAACCTACGGTTCATAAGCTTTGTCGACTAGTCCCAATGGTCCCAAATGTGGAGATATCAAGCTCAACATGTGATGACTCAGGATGACACGTACCAATTTTTTGTTTCTCTAACATGTATAATGGTCACGCGAGTATATGTCAGGGATACTTCATTGAGCTTTATTAGATTTATCTACCGAGAGTGATGGCACATTTGTTCCTTGCCAGCTCACTCATTTGTGGACATTAGGTTTTTCCTTATGTATTGATCTTTATATATTGCACTTTTTGTATTCTTGGTTTTAGGTTATTCTTGTACATTCGTTTTTATGTAATAGAAGAAGAAGAAGAAGAAGATTATTCTTCCTTGCCTCAATCTGTGTGTGTGTGCTTCTCCTTGAGAGTGAGAGTGTGTGTGTGAGCTCTCTTCCTTATCTCCTTCCTCATGACACCAAGTGTTGATGACAAGTGTATAGTTCATGATTTTTCAAATGGCGACGTGATTATTGCTTCTAGCATTTTATGTCGTGGGATGTATAAGTTCATAGACTGTGAAAGATCTGTGAATGTTTCAGCATGTGCAGTTCATGATTCTCAGGCTATGTCAGATGCAAAGCTTTGGCATGCATGCTTTGGTTATCTGAATTTTGCTAGTTTGCGATGCCTAGAGAAATCTGAAATGGTGTCCTCTTTGCCCAAACTTGAGGCACCCAATAAACATGTATGTGAAGGTTGTATTTTGGGAAAAATGCAATGTTCCTCCTTCCCAAAAGATGGTTCAGTTTGGGATACTCAAAAAGTGTAGCTTGTTCATAGTGATGTTTGTGGTCCTATGCAGACACCTTCTTTTGGGAGCTATCTTTACTTCGTGACTTTCATCGATGATTTTTCTAGGCATGCATGGGTATATCCATTGAAGGAAAAGTTCGAAGTGATTATGTGCTTCAAATAGCTTCTGGTTTTGGCTAAAAATCTATCAGCATGTAAAATGGGCACCCTCCATTCTGATCGAGGGGGGAATATATGTCTTCTGACTTCAATGCATTTCTAGCTAAACATGGGATAAAACATCAATGTACAATGCCGTATACAGCTCAACATAATGGAGTTACTGAATGGAAGAAGAGGTCACTCATGGGGATGGTGAGGTTTATGGTCAAGAGCCAAGCTTTACCACATAGTTTCTTGCTTGAGGTTGTCATGTGTGCAACATATGTACTTAATCAGTGTTCCACTAAAGCATTGTAGTCTATCACTCCATATGAGGCTTGGCATGGTTGCAATCCATCGATTGCTCATTTGCATGTTTTTGGTTGTCTGGCATATGCACTAATGCATGAACAACATCACAGAAAATTGGATGATAAAGTAATGAAATGTTTTTTGTTGGATAGAGTTCTGAAAGCAAAAGCTATCGTTTGTATCATCCATAGAACAAATGCATTTTGGTTAGTTGTGATGTTGTTTTTGTGGAAGATGCTATTCAGCCTTTACTTTCATGTATAAAGGAGACATTTGTCAGCTCCAAACACATGTATGATAATTTGTTGCCTCCTTTCTATAGGTGGACAATCTAGTCTTGGTCCTGATGAGGCAACTTCTAATACTTTGCACATTTCAGTTGAATATCATTCTATTTCTGATGCACTTGTTGATGGGAGAGCTGATATTGAGGAGGCAAAAACTATGCCAAAATGGGTGGTGCTGACTTTGCATGACAACAAATTAGATGGACCTCTATCATATCGTACTTGTTGAGGCTCTCATAGTGCCTCTTTTGCATCAGATTGTTATGATATGGCTACATATAGTCTCTATGATGAGATTGAGCCTGTTTCATTTGATGAAGCACAAGATTTTGAACATTGGATGGCTGCAATGCAATCTGAATATGATGCTATCATGAAAAATGATACCTGGTCCTTATGTGACTTGCCTCCTAGCAAGAAGGCCATTGGCACTAAAGCTGAAGCGTAAACCTAATGTAACAGTTAATAGGCATAAGGCTAGTATTAGCAGCAGACAAGGAACTGAAGGGCTGACAAGGCATGGCAGTCAGAGAAGAGAGTCAGAAGGGAGAGAAGGCACAAGCAGACAAGGGAGTCAACGACGATCTGGCAAGTAGGCCAATAATTTTCTTCATGAAGAAGTAAGTACGAGCATTCACGCAGATCTAGCACTAAGGCAACCCTTTAATTTTTCAAAATCCTTACACAAATTAAAAGTGATTCTCATCACTAACAACCCCTGTAAATACCATGTTCACCTTTTTGTAGCTCCATTTTGTGCAAGCCGAGGAGTCCTCGAGCTTGAGGAGCCTTAGAAGTAGTTGCTTACCAATTTTCGTATTTTTTAGATCTCGTTTGAGCCCTCAAATAAGCCCTGGAACCTAATTTTTAACTAGGCCGGACACTAGGTCTGAACAGGGCCAAAGCTAGTCAAAAACTATAAAAGGAGCTAGAGAGCTCATTTTTGAGGTTAGATTGTAATTGAAACGAACTTGTAAGAGCTTTTTGAAAGTAATTCAAGAACTCCATTGCTTCTCACTCTTTGTCTTACTGTGTGTGCGCGTGTGTGTGTATGTGTGTGCATGTTCGTGTGCTTCTCACTCACGCACTTGTGCCTCCACTTGCTCGAGGTCTTCATACCATCCTCACGTCTTCCCGGATTGACATTAAAGGAGGTGCTACTCATCACTGAGCTACACCAAATTTTGGCGCCGTTGCCGGGGATCGAACTTTGAGGACGAGCGTGTGATGGTAAGACGTAGAGTTGACGCGTTGGAGTTGTAGGCATTTTCTTCACTTTCATCTATTTTCTTGTTTTTTCTTCACCATCTTCATCACCATCATCATCATCACCATCTCCCACCTCCATCTCCATCATCACGGAAATTTTCAGTTTTGATCATATCACCATCTCCACCTCATTTCCTTCATTCTACTTGTGAGAGAGAGCGAGAGAGCTATATTGCTTGCACTGTTTTTGCATGTTTCTTGAGCATTTTGCAGGTTCTTGCTGAATCATCATCCCCAGCACTCTGCGCAGGTACGAAACTCGTCGAATCTATCTCGCAGTCGCCAGCCTCTGTCGATTGCGATCGACAGAAAATTCAATCATTTGGTAAAACAAAGTTCACCACTAGCACAAGCATGACCCTGTCGATCGCGACCAATAGACTGCCACGTAGGACTCTGTCAATCGCGATTGACACCGTCGATCGCGATCGACAACCACGACCGACACCTCTGTCAGTCGCGATTGACACCGTCGATTGCGACCGACTGAAATTCAACGATTGATTGACTTTTACGCGTAGCCACGTGTCCATCGTGACGGACACATCCCCGATTGACTGAAATCACGGTGAAAAACCCGGAAAAAGTGTCGATCGCGATTGACACCATCAATCGCGATTGACAGGACTCACGACCGACTCTGTCGATCGCGATTGACACTGTCAATCGCGACTGACGTGTCGATCGCGACCGACAGGCCCCGACGGACACCTCTGTCAATCGCGATTGACAGACCTGTCGATCGCGATTGACAGGCTTTTCGGCCAAAAAAAAAAATTAGGGTTTTTATTCTAAGCTTTGGGGATAGTTTTTGGGCATATTGGTCTAGCAATTAGTGAGTTGTGAGGTCCCTACACATGTGCTTTTGAGAAAAATTCCTGTTTGCCGTTAACTTAGTTTAATCCTGTTTTAGCCCCAAAACCCTGAACTGACATAACTCTCTCATACGAAATCCGTTTGCTGTGATTCTTGTTTTGTTGGAAAGCTCGTGGGGAGCACAACCAAAACATCGACTGGTTATAGTTAAATTAAGATCAAGAATATTAGATTGGGTATTTTGAAGTTGACCATACGGGAACAAAATTCAGGGATCTCTAGAGTTGTGTCCAAAAAGTCATAAGGCAAATTGGTGAAGTGTTACATGAATGAAAATGATTGGTTCTGTCTTTTGAATTTAAGTCTTGAGCTAACGGTGGGCCTTTTGCAGGTCCTCTGAGAGCATCGAAGGGTACGCAAAGCAAGAGTAAGTGCAGGCTTGGGAACGCGCGTCCTGGGCACACCAGGGCAACAACACAAGGAAAGGAACTCAAGGTTGGAAAACCCGCAACACCCTCTGTCAATTCGTAGTTTAGGCTAAGTGTGGGTAGTGTTAGAAGTAATTCCAGGCAACGATAGGCACGAGATAAATCAAAGACTATCTAAGAAATCAAGTTCAAGTCAAGAGATAACCTGTGTGTGTGAACGACAACCGTAAAGGAAAAGAACCTAACGTGAAACGACCAAACTAAAGTGCGAAAGAAAACTCAAGTATTCCTAACGACGTGATATCAGACAAGAGTATAAACACGATAATCAACATAAAAAGGGGATTAAGTAAGTGATACAAAGGACTCAGAAATGTGGTTGTACCTGGAAAAATTGGGTTAATCAGTTAGGCATATGAACCTTAGATCAGGACGACATCTAGTAAGGGATAGACAAAGCCTTAGGTCTTCAGAGGCTAGTGTCAACCATACTGCGAGGTCTTGGGCCCAGCAGTTGAGTCACCACTCGCCTTACCCTAGCTCTGATACCAGTGAATCAGAGATGTCTCAAGGCATGGACAGACCTATGGGAAGTTCAGGAGTGCCATACTTGCACAGGGTAGAAGGCCCATACAAAATGCAATTGGAATACCTTAGGACCAACCGATTAGGTGCTAGCATCTATGAGGACGGCCTAGGAAGATCTGTGGTACAGATTAAGAATCCTGATCAATCCATTGGGCTAGAGCACCCCGCTGTCAAGTTTGAAAATGGAGCATACTTGGACAAAGAAGGAACCATATACGTAGTCACCAGTCACCCAGATAGGATGGACGAATTCGGAAATGTGATCTCAGAAGCAGATTTAGGTGACTTGGAGCAAGGAAACATGGGTGTAGAACCTAGGACCCCTCGTGGAAAGTCAGTGCTAACAAGGATCATCACTCCCGAGTGGATTCCCCAGGATAATAAGAGTATAGATTTGCTCCTCAATCGAGAAACTGACGAAGCCTTTTGGAGGTATAAACCTGATCAGCCAATTGATATAGGAACAATCATGATCTATGAGTTTAAGGATCCTGATAGCCCAGGTAGAGTGACCTACGTAGATCACGCTTCGGAGAGGATCTTTGTGGTGACTGAAAATGATAGGCATGCTTACACTTGGAAGGGTGAATTCGTTTTCCCCCAACCAAGATCGAATGTATCCTGTGGTCACCCTGGAGCTGGAACATCCCAAGCTCATGGAACGCAAAGAGACAGAAGTAGAGATAGACCAGAAGTAAGCTTTGCCAACCCAGTGGGCAGAGAAAGAACGAGGACGGAAACAAATAGAGTAGAACCTGAGATACTTAGAGCTCACAGGAATCAAAGAAATGCGGATGAGTTCCCTCTACCACGACCTAGAGAGCACACGAGGACTTTGAGACCAACTCAGCTAGTTAAGTCCATGAAGAACTACTTCGATGGCACTGGAGATCCATACGATCATGTGGCTGAGTTTAGACAAGTCCTGAGAGCTGAACAAGTGGAGGATCTATTCACGCAGTACAATGCCTTTGGTCTAACCCTTAGGAACACTGCCCTGACATGGTTTCAGCCACTAAACGAGAGGCAGTTCAGGAGCATAGACCAACTCCTAGAGGCTTTCATTATTGAATTCTCTAAGAGTGGCATAAGGCATAATACCTCCTCATTGATTCACAGCTTCAAGCAAACCCCTCAAGAAACCGTGAGACTTGCAGGAAGAAGATTTAGGCAATACTTAGAAAGATGCCCTGTTTCGGAGCTACCCACACCAGCTAAGCAAGTGGCTTTATTCCTGGATGGATTGCTAAGTACCAAATTAAGATCATATGTGTACTTGAAGGACCCTAGGACCATAGAAGAGTGTGTACGCATGTGCATTGACATCGAGGATAACCTAGGGGAGGAGTTAGAGCTTTCCAAGATATACAAAGATTCAGATAGTGCCTCTAACCTCTCTTCCACACAATCCACATCAATCGAGGAACTTGCAGAGAAAGTAGCTCAGAAATTAGGTGTAACTAGCAAACAAATCCCAAGGTTTTCCCCTGTGAAAAGGTGCTATACTTGTGGTGGCGACCACATGGCGAATGTATGTCCCATTATGGCCCAACCCCAAGTTAATCCTAGTAGCTAGTACTGCACCATAGAACGAAGATACACCAATCACACCGTGCAAGATTGCCCCTACAATAAGCAAACCGTTAGGCAGACGTACCCACAACCATACCCTCAACAAGGAAGATACCAGAACCAGTACCCACCTCAGCAGTATGCGAGGCCTCAACAAACCTA
Organism: Ceratopteris richardii; assembly: GCA_020310875.1. Taxonomy (NCBI): domain Eukaryota; kingdom Viridiplantae; phylum Streptophyta; class Polypodiopsida; order Polypodiales; family Pteridaceae; genus Ceratopteris; species Ceratopteris richardii. The sequence continues at coordinate 24,301,991 of CM035415.1, forward strand.
TCAACCCTACCAAAACCAACAAAGGCCTCAGCCTGTGCTAGCACAACAACCCCCTGCCCCAGCTAATGTGATCCCAGTAAAATATGCAGTTGCAGAAGAGAACCTGAATAGAGCTATAGTCCCTGTAACACCAGTGCTTTCAGAAAATGATCCCAGTGACCATAGCTTTGATTCTACATATGTTGATAGTCCCCAAGCTTACTACATGCAATCTCCTGAACATGGTGAGTCCTACTATAGTGAAGAACCGAGTGAACCTAGTTGGGAGTCAGATCACACAAACCTCATGTATACAAACCCCAATCCTAGGCCTCAATCTAGGCAGGTAAGACCTCCATTCCCTAGAGGACCATGCTACAGATGTCAAGGAGATCATCTCATTCGTGATTGCCCTGTGCCTCCACCGACACAACCCCAGTCAGTAACGATCCAGGGTTTTTGCCAAGACTATGGAAAGGAACATCTCTTACGAGACTGCCCTAGGAATCCTAGTAATATGCCAAAAATTACTCCTATTAACGTTATTGGGTTAGTGGTAGATTCCACAGGAAGTGTCACTTCCACTACACCCGTGCAAGTGATCACTAGAGCTCAAGCGTTGCAGCAAAACCAAGGTGTAAACCAGGAGAAGAGCCCAGATGTTAGTGAAGCGGAGAGCATGACAAAGAAGAGGACTAGAGCTTGGAGAGATAGCCGTGAACGTATGAAAAGGCAATGGGCAAAGAAGATGAGTGAACTTGAGGAAAGTCTACGAGAAACCAAGGCCAAGATCATAGAGATAACATCTCAACCACACTCTCACACATTCCCACCGCTACCATCCCCATCACCCTCCACCCCTCCACCCGCTAATACACCCCACGTAACCCACCCACCACCCCAAGCAGGATCAGTATTAGCTGATCCCACTCCTGAAGATATAGACATGATGCTTAAAGCATATCAGGCCAGAATCCAAGAAGGGCCAAATGTCACGGATCATGACAAGTGTTACCCTAGAGCTGACCTAGAGATAGAAAGGACCAAGCTTTGCGCGAAAATGGTCGCATTGGCTCAGACTATTTTTGAAGCCAGTCGCCTTTTCAATTACTCGGGCTCAGCCAAGACGCAATTACACTTGGATGGACTTCTAGAGAAGTTAGAGGGCATAATTGCAAGATCTGCCAAGGAAGAAGAAAATCAAGAAAGAGATAACGCAAGCAAAAACATGACCCATTCCCCATCAAAAGCTTATGTGCCCAATTCCACTGAACCAGACAACCCCCCCTCCCTAGAAAGAATAGAGAATCCAATGGCACAATCACAAAAGGAACTCGCCCCTCAACACCATGACAAGGCTAGTGAAAGAGCAGGTTCCTACCCAGAAAACCTATGTGCCTGAGGCCTACGTGCCTAACTCTACGGAGCCAGACACCTCTTCTTCTATGAATCGGTTCACACCAGAATTCCTACGCGAGATTCAAGAAGACAAATGGGCTAAAGAAAGTGAAGTCCCTCCTCCCATTGAACTTGTGGATGATGCACATGACCAATTCCCACAAGACATCCCATCCATTTATGGGGAGCAGGAGAGTACCCAATCTCAAGAAAGATTAGACTTCAAGTCTAATTCTTTACAAGAACTACCCCATTTCACAGGCCCATGGGAAGCAAAGTCCACCTGTATGAGAGCACCTATAGTCATGGTAAGAAACGAAGATTCAGCCGTACCTAGGAACACAAAGGTAGTGAAGAACACCAAAGTGCAGTGCAATCTCACTTTGGAAGAGCTACTCAAGGTTAGACCTGAATTATGGAAACATGTCGCCAAACACGTACCAGAGATAGCAAAACCTCGTTCCCAGGTAGGATCACATAAGACAGTACCACAGATACCCTTGGATAAGATAGGAGATATGTGTGAAGGTGAAGAAGGTAACACCTATCTTCGCATTACCTACCAGGAGTACACCACCAAGGCAATTTTGGACTCAGGTGCAGGAGTTGCAATTGCCACCACTTCCCTATGGAAGCGTTGGGGCAAGCCAGCACTCAGGCCAACGAGAATGAAATTGCAAATGGCCGATGGTCATATTGAGAGACCCTTAGGATTGCTAGAAGGAATAACTCTCACCACTTGTGGTGTTGAGTTTGAGCATACATTTGCTATATGTGACTTCAGCAAAAATCATGCCTATGAGATGATTTTGGGAAGACCATTTATGCGACAGTTGCAAGTGGTACAGGACTGGGGAACCAACTCCTTGTATTTGCAACACTTAGGCGTTACAACCAAAGTAAATCTCAAAGATTACTCTCATAGAGATGTCCCTCCCATCCAATGGAATCCCATCCATAGAGCCAAAGATGATACGGAATTGGTGCATTCCATAGGGTCAGGATCCTCATGGATGCATGAAGACACCCACTTATGGATGTGCAAAGTAGCAGTAGACGAAGAGAAGAGAGAAAAAGCCAGAGAGATAGGTGCAAAAGAAACACATAGATCAATTCAAGACCCAGCCTATGCTCCTGTAGTTTTTCCTGACGAAGAATTTGAACCCCACGACTGGGTAGAAATTCTAGCAACCATGGATGTAGCCATCAATGAGGAACAATGGACACCTCACTATGATGAAGATGGCTATGACATTTCAGTCTTCTCCATAGAGCCAATCATGGGAGAGGCAGTTCTAGAAGAGTGTGAACCTAGCCCTGATGCATTTGAGGATGCAAGTGACTCCGATCTAGAGTCAATCATTATGGACCCACCATTTGCATCAGATGAAGAATACTTCCATGAAGTTGAATTTCAACCCCAGAGGCATGGAGAGCTTACAAATGATGTAAGATTAGCCACACATGCGACCCCAAAGGAAGAAGGAAAGAAACGAAAGAAGAGAGAAGTCTCACCAGAAGAGGAAGAATCTTTGTTTGAGGTCCCGGAAAATTTTAAGAAGTATGAGATAGACGACAGGAGAGTCATGATAAGAATGCCTAAACGAGAGGCACAAGTAGGAGAGGCCTATGATAACAAAGAAACCACCAAGAAAATAGTTGTGGCCCTAGAAGAAGGAGAGGAGAGATGCACGTACATAGGCCATGACCTAACAGAGGAAGAAGAGCATGCGTTAATAGCCTTGCTAAGAGAATATAGAGATGTATTCGCCTGGAGTTACAAGGATTTGAAAGGTGTTGACCCAGACATATGCTCACACACCATCCCCATGACTTCAGATGCTAAACCTTCTAAGCAAAAGCCCTATACATATAACGATAATTACGCTGCCAAGATTAAAGAGGAGATAGATAGACTGGTTGAAGCTGGATTTATCTATGAAATTGAGCACACTGAGTGGGTATCCCCCATCGTAGTGGTGCCCAAGAAGAATGGCAAGCTGCGGGTGTGCATTAACTTGAAGAAGGTCAATGCAGCCACAATTCGAGATAACTATCCGCTTCCCATCACAGAACATCTCTTAGAAAGAGTGGCAGGCAAGGAAGTGTATAGCTTCCTTGATGGATTTTCGGGCTACAATCAAGTAGCCATAGCTCCAGAAGATCAGCATAAGACGGCTTTTGCCACACAGTGGGGTATATTTGCCTTTCGTGTAATGCCATTTGGGCTTACCAATGCACCAGCGACCTTCCAAAGACTAATGTGCCATGTATTTAAAGAGTTCCTGAGGAAGAATTTAGAGGTCTATGTTGATGATCTTTGTGCTCATTCCAACATTAGACAAACCCATATTCCTGAACTCAGACAAATCTTTGACAAATGTAGAGAATATCAAGTCTGCCTGAACCCAGAAAAGTGCGTTTTTATGGTCAGGCAAGGCAAGATTCTAGGACACATAGTGTCAAAGAATGGCATATCCACTGATGAAGAGAAAGTGAGAGCCATAGCAGAGCTACCTAGGCCAAGGAATGTCAAGGAAGTACAAGCTTTCATGGGACATTGTGGTTACTACCGCCGGTTCATTCACATGTATGCTGTCATTGCAAAGCCCATGTACGGACTTCTGACAAACTTTGAGTGGACTGAGGAATGTGAGAATTCCTTCAATGAGCTTAAACGGCGATTATGTTCAGCACCAATCTTAACCACACCGGATTGGAATAAGCCTTTCCATGTTCATGTGGATGCATCCAATTATGCTATTGGGTGTGTGCTTGCTCAACCTACTGGTGAAGGTAGTATGGATCTTCCAATTGCCTATGCCAGTAGACAATTGAATGAAGCTGAACGAAATTATACCACTACAGAGAGAGAAGGCTTAGGCATGGTATATGCAGTTAAGAAATTTAGACACTATTTGCTTGCAAACAAGTTTAAATTTTTTACTGATCACCAAGCATTGTTATATCTCGTGAACAAACCATGCAATACAGGAAGATTAGTAAGATGGTTTCTCTTACTAATGGAATATGATTTTGAGGTAGTGGTGAGAAAAGGGAGGACTCATTTCAGAGTAGATCATCTCTCTAGGCTCACATCTGGAGAAGCCCCACAAGGAGTATCAGAGGATCTTCCTGATGCTTACTTGTTTAATTTGGAAGTGGTGCCACAATGGGCTAAGCCATTGGTGCCAGTATTGACATACGGGCCTAACCATCCTGTAGTAAACACACAGAATAGAGAGGTTGTGAAAGCCCAAAAGTATCACATCATGGCAGGAAGCATGTACAAGCACACAGATCAAGGAATCTTGGCTTGTTGTGTGGAAGAGGACGAGTACAATAAATGGTTGCATTTAGCACATGTAGGTGCATTAGAGCAACACTACTCAAAGCAACGGACCTTACAGACACTAAGGAGACTCGGAGTATATTGGCCAACTATGGAAGCTGATGTCCAAAGGTTGTGCAAGGAATGCCCAATCTGTTGCACTAAACCACCTGTGGAACACGCCACGCTTTATCAAGTGTCCCTAGTGCCAGATTTGAGTGAACCACTAGTATCCTTCCTGAGGACGAGAACATTCCCTCCAGACATGACTCTGGCTAGGAAAAGGAGTGTAGAACAAGAAGCCCAGGATTACTCTCTCATTGGCGATAATCTATACAAACGTGGTAAAGATGGTTACCTGAGGCTATGTGTCCATGAAAGTGAATATCTCAAGATCTTGGAAACTGCTCACCAAGGTGTAGCAGGAGGACACTTTGGACCAGATCGGGTGATCAAGGCAATACTATTTGCGGGCTTCTGGTGGCCTACCCTTCACATGGATGCACATACCTATGTGAAACGATGTGATGTCTGTCAGAGAACTGAGTATCCTATACGTAAAGATGAGATGCCACTGAAACCTATGATGGGTGGACGTGCATTCTCTAAGTGGGGAATAGACTTCGTAGGTCCTATTAATCCCCCAGCTAAGGGTTCCCATGCAGAATATATCATTGTTGCAACAGACTATCTAACTAAGTGGGTAGAGGTAAAAGCCACAACGAAGAACGATGCTCAAACAACTGCTAAATTCTTGTTTGAAAATGTATTCACTAGATACGGGCTACCTATAGAACTAGTAAGTGATAGAGGCACTCACTTCTTGAATGAAGTTATTGAAAATCTGCTCCAAGAATTCTTGGTAGTGCATAAGAAATTTGCCCCCTATCACCCACAAGCTAATGGGCAAGCCGAAAGCACCAATAAGATCCTATGCAATGTATTGACAAAATTAGTGAACAATAAACGCTCTGATTGGGACAAACAGCTACACCATGCTGTTTGGGCATACCGAGTCGCCTACAAAACGGTACTCCAAGCCACCCCCTTTCAGATGGTATTTGGCCAAAACGTCGTGCTACCTTTAGACTTTTTGATACCTACATTGAAAGTGGCACAAGAGCATGAATGGACGGGTCATGAACTCTCCTCTAGACTTTTTGACCTTGAACGATTAGGAGAAACAAGACTGAGAGCAGCTGCAGGGATATATGCAGCTAAGAAGAGACAGAAGGCATACTTTGATGCCCATGTGAAGGATAAGGGCTTGAAAGCAGGAGATCTAGTTTTAGTCTACACATTGAAACAACACGCAAGAAAGCTAGAAAAGAGAGGCTACGGACCTATGATCATCAATAGGATCTCCACGAGTGGAGCAGTACAACTAGCCACTTTAGAGGGTGATGTTCTCCCAAACTATATTAGCGGATGCAGAGTCAAGTTGTATCAGGAACCTCTCACAGAGGAAATGCTACGTCGACTCAATACTGCTAAGAAACGCAAAGAGGAAGAAAAGCGAATTCGAGAAGAAGCTCAAGCAGAAGCCCTAGAGCGCATACGGAGATTGAAATTAAGAAGACAAGGTAGAGAGCACCCTAGGCAAGATGCATATGCAGATCAAGGATATGACGTGGCTATGTGTGAAGTTTCAGGTGTTAGCTCACATAGGATAACTGATCGACGTCCTTTCATAACCTTAGATATAGGACAAGGAAAGAGTGCAAGGACTCTAAGAGCCTTGATTGACTCAGGTGCAGCCACTAGTGCCGTTAAATTGTCTTACTGTCAACAGTTGCAGTTAACTGTCAATCCTATGGAAGCATATCTCATAGGATTGGGAGGCGTGGAAACCCCTTGCATGGGCGAGGTGGAACTTCCCCTCTATATTCATGATGAGGCAATGACAGTTAAAGTGCTAGTATGTCAAGATGAGGACCTCACTGAACCCCTTGTCCTGGGTCAAGACTGGATTTATGACCAAGCAGTCAACTTAAACCTAAGAAGTGGACTTCTTCAGGTATGGGTCAATCATAGTCGAATTACAGTAGAGTTAGATACTGGAGCACTCAAGGAACTAGGAAAGGCACACACTCCTGGTCCTTCCAGGAGTACACATGAAGATGACCATGCTGTTCTTGTCCAAAACTATGTGTTGCAGAGGAATGATGTTCGCAAAAAAGGAGTCAGGGATGCAATGGAACTCCCTTCTTTTCCAAAGGCCAGAGGGTGGCAGCAACCAAAGGTGGATCAAAGGCAGAAGAAGCAGAGTACTACCTATGTCGGAGATCAAAAGTACCTGCGCAGCAAAATGTCTCAGCTAGTGAAACAAGTGTGGGTGCGGAAAGGCGAACACCCGGTTGCACTCAAGCCAACCACACGGGCAAAGCCTCTTATTAGTAACCAACAACACGACACCAATAAGAAGTCTTTCAGAAGTTCTTCTGCTAATGTGAAGTCTATTTGGGTGCCCAAGAAGTCGATGAAGGCTAGCCCACAATCAAGACAAATTTGGGTGCCTAAGGCTTGTTTGCGGGCTCAAATAGCTACACCAAGACCACACCCTATACAGCGTGATCCATTCACTTGCACAGCCGGCATTCACTCGTTTTCAACACTCAGGAACACACCAAGGCCCATGAGCACGAACAGAATCACTTGTAAATGGGCCCCTAAAAGGCCTCATTTTCAAGCCGACACACCTATAAAGCTCTCGAGAGTCTCTACGAAACCAAGAGCAAAACCCATCCACTGCATTTGGCAGCCTAAGACTTGTAACAAACCCCCGGATACCATTTGTAAATCCATGACAACCTACTAACCACATCACTATCACACTACATCATTCCACTTAGCTCTTAGGTCTACCGAACTCCTAACCACACACACACTCGCACCGAGCACTTACTAACCCATTAATCTCTCCCGACCCTCATGTTAATGTTGTAATGGGAACAACAACGGTTCTCTCTTGTCCTGTACAATGTTAACACAGGTTTGTATATTCTCACAGAAATAGGAAGCAAGAAGTAACATGGCAGATACGGTAGGAACTAGCTCCCAGGCAGGCACCAGCCCCCAAGTTGTGGACATTGAAAGCCTTCTGGTCGAGGAGGAATTAAAGGAACGACCAGCGGCATTGCGGGCATTACATGCCATACCGGTTCAGAACCCTCCACAGGGGCACACAATGCCAGTCAGCAAAAACTCTCATTGGTTCAGTGATGTGGCAGGACCCCTAGGTGAAGGCAATTATATGTGGGAGGTAGAGATAGAATTCAATGGGCGCTGGGGCAGGTATCACTTTTTTACCAGGGAATTTGAAAGATTGCAGAATAATGAAGGATTGAAATCCATATGGAAGAAGGCAGGACTCTACGAGTATTTCAAATTCCAATTGCCCAAGCCGGATTTTCTAAGGTGCTCGTATCTGATTAGCACCCTTACTCCGAGCAAAGACAAAAAGGGATACAGCTCCTTTGTCCTCCCATCTCTCACAAGGGGCAATGAGCTCAAGCGCTTCAGATTAACTATCAACTTGGTAAGGGAAGCTTTGGACATGAAAGGTATGCACATTCCTACGGAGAAAGAGACTATGGTTCCAGACAATATGAAGAACAGAAATTTGACGAAATTAAAGGACATGGTCGCGATGACACCTACGATCCCCATTCACTTACGCATGGTCATGCAACATTTCGCATTCCCCGTGTAGGAAAGGTTCACAATGCCTCCCAAAAAGATCTGGTTTAGCCTCTACTTAGCAGATGCTTTTGATTTGACAATCAACATGCCTCACTGGATTATCGACCAGATCCATTTGGCTCATCAAAGGTGGTACAAGAAACAAAAATCTGTACTGTATGGATGTTGTGCGCTTACCAGAATTGTGTATAGATGTCTCGCATATGATGTACCGGTGCAAAGGGCTCTCATTTGGACCAGAGCACAGGAGTTTCAATGCAGACTGTCAGCCGCAGGGCCTCCCTCAAAGAAGATGAGAGGCGCTGTCCAGATGCCTTGTGCACAAGCCCGCGGTGCTACCCTAACACCTGAAACAACGCCAAGGCTTCCCAGACGAGTGCAATCATTTACTATCAGGTTACCCAGGCACAGCACAGATGGCCCTAATCTTGTGTTTCCACCTGTACCTACGGATCTGGAATTTCCTCACGGATTCACTTTGGAAGATCTAACAGATGAAGAAGTTGCCAGAATCATTGAAGCTGTTAATGCGGAAGTCGAAGCAGAGCAGGGTAGTGGACAACAAACTGCTACAGAACAACCCCAGCCAAGACAACCAGAAGTGGTGGAAGTGGAGGATGAAGAAGAAGAAGGCCAAGAGGATGAACAGGAAGGATTTTCTGATGAGGAGGCGCATGACTATGAGCAAGAAGTTATACAGGAACTAGAGGGTGCCCCAGCATATACAAAGGAGTTGAAAAAGCTCTACGATGCCATCAACAGGGTCCAACAACAACATAAGTTATCCCTTGCAGCAGGAAAGGCTATCATGCACCAAATCCTTGAGGAGGAAGGAGTCGACGAACAATATCGCGCCACACTGGATATGATCTCTGATGCTTTAGGAGTACCTGGGACAGTACATACTGCCCTGGCACAATCACGCAAAACGGAAAGAAGATACGGAAGACGTCCCCCACGAGCAGGGAAACAGATGAATGTCTTAGTATCCGAAACACAAGGGACAGCCACGACCACGGGCACAGCACACACTGTGCACGATACTGAAGAGACCCATGTGTCCAGTGCACCCCCATCACCCCCCTTGCCACCCCCGCCTCCCACTCCACCACATTCACCTCCCCTTACCAATGTAACAACCACTGTTACCGCCTCCGAGTCCACCGCCATGACTGAAGCACAAACCGCCAATCAACCCACACACCCTCTCAACACCTCCCGTGTATATACCTCCACTAACACTGTAATCCTAACGGCAGCTACTGACATCCCCATTCCCCCACTCACACTTTCGGGCAGTTCACATTCACAACTGCACACACCACTGTACACATTCACCACAATCACTACACCCACAATTCCACTATTCACAATCACTCCCACTACTGCTTCCACCATGGATTTTATGGACATATCACCCTCCACTACACCTCTCCCTCCCCCCATACAGCCACAATCTCCGATTCCCCCACCACCCACTTCACCATTTTCCAGCACCGCATTCACACTTCCCTTCCCCTTTCCCTTTCCTTCTGCATTTAACACCCTCCCTGCATCCACCCCCATTAATAATGTATTTAATAACATGTATCAGTACATGTCTCAGTTACAACAACACTATCAGCACCTCGATGCTCAGCATACAAGTTTGTTCAGGAGTCATGAAGCATTACAAGGAAGATTCATTGACTTAGAGCAAGAGAAGAAACAATTACAACAGCAGTTTAGTGCATTGCAAGAACAACATGAACAATTAGTGGCAAATCCACCGCAGCCAGATGCTGAAGAAAGACAACAAATGGATGATCTGCTACACTCCCAAATCATAGAGAACCTCAAGCTCCGCCGCAACATGGCTCTATTACGGAAGCATATGTCTGCAGCCCTGGAAGAAAATAGACGGCTTCAGACACAAAACGAAGAGAACTTGGAAGTAGCCATGGACGGTTCCCCACAAGAAATTGACCCGGAGAAATTTAAGGCCATTCCCTCGGACAATATGCAAATCATATTGGAAACCCATGCGGATCTCCTCGAAGCCCATGCAGCCTTAGAAAAGGAAAGAGACGAACTACTAAGGCAATTGGCAGCTCAACCAGCACCACCCAAAGAAGTCCCAACCACAGCTGACACAACTGACGAAGTAGCAGCGCTCAAAGCACAACTCGAAGAATTACAAAAGAAAGTGCTTGTGTATGAACACCAACCCTCCCCCTTGGTAGAACCAGAGCCTGAAGACCTAGTACCAATCGAAGTAGAGGAAACCTTTGAGGACCCGTACGTTCCGATGCCAGCACCTGGAGGCAAGCAAACAGATGAGGGCATGGACACCCTTGAAATAGAGGCTCCTGAAGGGATGCAAAAATTGGAAAAGGTGGCCACAACACATGATGATAGGGTGGCAGTCCAGATAGCATCGATGTCACGCTTGGAAGAGGTGGTCATAAAATCGGACTATTTTAGGAACCTCTCTCATCACAGGTGGATCGGCACCTCCGACGACTTGTATGTTCCTTTTTGTGTCTTAATGGTGGATTATAATGCTGAAATCAAGCACCACACCTCACGGGAACTAACCTCTGCCACACAGTTTGCACCAGACAACATCCCAGAAAGTGCCAAGCAGGGAAATATTCGCCAACCGACTTGGAGAATTCGGCTGCTTGAAACCTACCCAGAAATGAATCGCACATGGAATAACATGCCCCTATATATCAAGTACAATCCCTACTACTGTCCTGTTTTCCGAAGAAGGTCATGGCCGGAATACACAAAGATGGTGCTGACAACCAAAGGATGTGAGAAATGGCTCAACTATGTCTACTTAGCACCACCTAAAGGTCAACCTACCGTAGGGTATATGATATCGACAATTCGGCATTGGGGTGTCAGGTTCAAAAACGTACCAGATGTCATGACACAGATGTGCCTTAAAATTTTTGAACTCATGATAGTCACCTTCAGGACCTTCAAGAATGTTAAGGAACCTCACCTCTCTGCGCTCGGATTTAATGAAGGCAATCAGGATCTTGTTTATGACATGAGCACAACGCCCTCTATTAATGTTGTTTATGCATGGCATGCCCGCATAAATGTCGGAGAATGTTAATCTCCTTCAGAATAACCTACTCTTGTGATTAGAGCACCTCTATACCAAGAGTAAGTCAAAAACCTTCACAACACATAAGTCTGCTGCACAATTTCTTCAAATTAATCTTCACAGGTTACTTTTGTCTGAAACTGTTATTCTGAACAGTCGACTTTACACCTGTAACTTCTAAGACTTGGTTCTCCTTGAATAGAACCCGTTTAAGCAAATGCTTCTGGTTACGAGTAGCTTATCTTCTAGCTTAAAGATTAAGCCCTCACTCATGCAAAACTTTAAAGTAAGCACTGAGAAATGATCAAAACATTGATCACCGAAAATGCGCCTGTTTCAGTAAACTTTGAACACTCAACACATATGAATGTTCCTACTGACAATTCTCGGTTTCCGTTTATAATCAAACTCTGAAACTTAAGCTATAGATTGATTAACTATAGACTTAGATATCCTCAATAGGATTTCACAAATCATCTATCACAGATGAAAACACACAGAAATTTCGGCGCAGTATTTTTCGATTATTCAGAAAGTTACAGTTGAGTAATGAGAGGAAAACTCAACTAACTTTTCATATGTCTCATGACATCTAACTTCTCATTTTCTCTTCTACTCCTTTCTCTCTCGTATATGCTTCTAATGCCTATACGCCTCTCATTTCTTCCATCTCTCTTTCTAGCTCTATGCGCCTCTACATTTTTCAGGTATTTATAGATGAATTTGTACAAGCTTATAACGCGGACTATACTACTGTACATATGTGTACATCCTTTTCCGGTTTTCTTCCATGCTCCAAAATTTGTTCTTTTCTTCCTCCTTTTATCTTCCAACTCTTCATGAACTGAAAACTGTAAAAGCAATCATTTCCAGTAACATTCCGGTGACTTTCCTGTAATCTTCCGGTACTGTTCCAGTAACCTTCCGGTACTGTTCCGGTGCCTTCCGGTACTGTTCCGGTGCCTTCCGGTGACCTTTTAAGGAAATTTTTGCTGACGTCTCTGCGGACTTAAAGACCTTCAATTGTTGATTGTCTTGCACCAACAGCTCCCCCTCAATCATCAATTGAGGTTTTCTCTGTCTTCTTTATTCCTGCCATATCTTTAAACCTTTGTAGCTTTGGTCCATCCAAACTTTTTGTCAGCATATCAGCTATCTGATCTTTTGTTGAAGTATGGATTACTTCAATCTCTTTATCCATCACCTTCTCTCTTAGAAAGTGATACTGAATCTCAATATGTTTAGTCCTGGCATGAAAAATAGGATTAGCAGCTAAATATAAAGAACTCATGTTATCTCCAAATATAATTGGAGTTCTCTGTATAGCGTCAAAATTCTTCATTAAAGTCTTTAGCCAAATCACTTCCTTTGCGGCTTCAACCATGCCTTTGTACTCAGCTTCGGTAGAAGACAAAGCAACTGTATGTTGCTTCTTGGAACACCATGAGATTAGCTTATCTCCCACATAACACATGTATCCATAGGTTGACCTTCTGTCATCTGGATTACCTGCCCAATCTACGTCACTGTATATTTTGATATTTGTATCTGATGTAAAACCATAATACAAACCTTCTTTGAGTGTACCCTTAATGTACCTCAACACCCTTTGTCCTGCAATCCAGTGTTCTTTCCTTGGACAGTGCATGAACTGAGACAATACTCCTACTGCATATGATAAATCAGGTCTGGTTAAAGTAGCATAGATAAGACTACCAACCAAACTCTGATATTGTCTCACATCCTTGAATTCTTCACCTCCAAACTTACTCAGTTTGTGATTCACCTCCATTGGAGTAGGTGCTATTCGACAATCATTCATTTTAAACTTGATTAACAAGTTCTTCAAATATCTTTCTTGGGTCACGAATACTCCATGCTGAGTATATGTGATCTCCATACCCAAGAAATATGACAAGTCTCCCAAGTCACTTATCTTGAACTCCTTTTCCATTTGCTTCTTGAGTCTTTGTATACCTGACTCATCTGTTCCTGTAAGGATTATATCATCAACATATATGCACATGTATATGAAACCATTATCACTTGCTTTTATAAGCAGACTACTATCTGCTTCAGACACCTGAAAACCAAGTTCTTTCAAGAACTTTACAAGTCTGTAATTCCACGCTCTTGGCGCTTGCTTCAAGCCATACAAAGCTCTCTTGAGCTTGCACACATGATCTGGATACCTTTTATCTCTGAACCCTTGAGGTTGCTCCATGAACACATCATCTGAAATATAACCATTCAGAAAAGCATTTTTCACATCTAACTGACATAACTTCCAACCTTTGCTCGCAGCAACAGCTATGAGTGTTCTGATGGTTGTCATCTTTGCTACTGGACTATAAGTCTCATCATAATCAACTCCATATGTTTGAGCAAACCCTTTGACAACAAGTCTAGCTTTGTATCTAGACACACTTCCATCTGCAAATCTTTTGGTCTTGTAGACCCACTTGCATCCAATAATCTTCTGGCTATTTGGTTTAGGAACTAAATCCCATGTTTGATTTTCCACCAATGCATCATGTTCTTCCTACATAGCTTTTTCCCATTTTTCCTTACCTTTTGCCTCTTCATATGTAGAAGGGTCTTCATCTGCTTTCACTATGTAAGCATAATCTTTCGTAGCCAAAAATGAAGTATCATAACTGTACCTTGTAGGTTGCCATCTATTTCTTGATGACCTTCTGAGTTCTCCAGTCCTTGAGGTTTCTGGTTCTTCACACTCAGGATCAAATCTTGGCCTTTCTTCAACTTCTTCCTGTACTTCATAATTTTCTTCTTCATCAATTATTTGAACCTTTGATTTACCTTTCTTCTGATTCACTTCTTCTTCGTCACCTGTATTGTTATTAACTGTTCCTGCATACCAAGAACTTTGCTCATCAAACGTAACATCTTTCGATACCAGAAAATGTTTTGTGGATGGATTCCACAACCTGTATCCCATCTGTCTGTCATCATAACCAATAAAAACATATTTTTCAGCTTTAGGTTCCAATTTGTGTCTTAATTGTGATGGCACATATGCATATGCCACACATCCAAATACTCTGCAATGATCTAAGGTAGGTCTTTTACCCCACCAAGCTTCATATGGTGTCATACCCTGCAGGGCTTTACATGGTAACCTGTTGACCAAATAAGTAGCTGTATTAACAGCTTCAGCCCACAAATAATTAGGGCAATTTTTCTCATTCATCATGGACCTTGCAAACTCAACAATAGTCCTGTTCCTTCTTTCTGCTACACCATTTTGTTGAGGAGAGTACCTGCAAGTAACTTCTCTTTTTATACCTGCATTCCATAAGTAGTCACTGAATTCGTTGGAGAAATACTCTCCCCCTCCATCTGATCTTAGTCTCTTCAGTTTATGACCTGTAGTTCTTTCTGCATACGCATGATAATGTTTGAATGTATTGAATACTTCTGACTTATCCTTGATCACATAGATAGTGATCCATCTAGTAGCATCATCAACATAAATCACATAATATCTTGATCCATTTATACTGAAATCCTTTGATGGTCCCCACACATCTGTGTGTACCAACTCAAGCTTCTCTGAGTGCATAAAACCATGCTTGGAATAAGAATTCTTATGAGCCTTACCAAACTGACATGCCTCACATTTGTATGTCATATGTTGACCTGCAACATTAGGCAATCCAAGCACTGAACCATTGTTAATCATATCTTTAATACCTCTTTCATTGAAGTGTCCAAGCCTTTTGTGCCAAAGATCTAACTCAGAAATTTTATGTCCTTCATATGTAAACATGGCCTGACCAATGTTACCTTGAATCTTCAGTGTAAACAGTCTTCCTTCTTTTTTTCCTGAAACAATCTGTTTATACCCCTGACTGGGATCTTCCACGTATACTCCTTCATTAGTGAATCTTACTTCATATCCTTTTTCAACAATTTGTCCTACACTTATCAAATTCTTAGGAATTGTAGGAACATACAGAACCTTACCCAATAAGGTACTGCCGTCTTTAGCTTTCACTGATCCAATCGACTTCACTTTATGCTTTGTGTTGTCACCTGTTTGAACAACATGATTAGAAACTTTATTCTCCAAATCAGTCATCAATGATATGTTTCCACTCAGGTGATTGCTACACCCTGAGTCAATGTAGAAGACTCTTTGATCTTCACTCTGACTTTCACAAGTAGCATTCAATATCAATGTTGAATCCTCCTTCTGTTCTGAATCGTAATTGTAGTAGGTATTATTATATTGTTGACTTTGGAATCCTCTACCTGCATTTCTTCCAAAGTAACTCCTACCACCTCTGCCTCTGAAATTTCCTCTTTGATTTCTGCCACCTCTTCCTCTTGCATTGTAACTTTGACTATATCCATTATTACTATGAGTATTGTGCCAACAATCATTAGCTAAATGATTTGTCTTACCACAAATCCAGCAGGCTTTGCCTCCATCTTTGTTGTTTCTGCCTCTTCCTCTACCTTTGCCACCTCCTCTTCCTCTTAGGAAGTTGGCTTGGCTAGTTGTTCCTTCATCTTCATTTGCTTGTTGCTTTCCTTTGATATTCTTCTTTTTATCCTTTGAGTACATTGCGTGACCTGCATTCTTGTCACCATCTCCTTCAACATCATTCTCAAATGTTAGCATATGTCCTAGCAACTGATTTAAATCTGGAGTGAAATGATCAAGTGATAACTCTGTAGACAAAATAAACGGCTTCCATTTGTCATCACCTCTTAAGCCTGTAAGAATTTGCCTTACCAATTTATCCTCTTCGATATCTTCATCAACAGCACCTAATGCATCTGCAATGTCTTTCATTCTTGTCACATAGTCTGAAACGGACTGAGAAGCCTTCTTCTTGAAGGTTGTAAACTCTGCCCATAAGGATGCCTTTCTTGACTTAGTAGTATTCTGGAAATGCTCCTCCAATGCATTCCAAATATCCGTTGCACTTTCAAGACCTCGAATATGAGGTAACAAGTAATCATTTACTGCCATATAGATAATGCTTCTAGCTTGCGCATCTTTCTTCATCCAGTTTTTCAAATCTGCTAACTCTTCCCTAGTCGGAACACTAGGATCTCTGAACTGTGGCTTTTCTTCTTCTCCTGTGATATAAGCTATCAAATCTTTGCTCATAAGATGAGCTTCCATCCTCATTGACCACGCAGGATAGTTTTCCCTATCCAGTTTCTCTAACTGTAGAGAATCTCCCATCTTGTGTTTTCCTGTGTATTTAAATCTTCAACCTTTATGAATAATGTATGTACCTTTGCTTCGAATTAGACTCCGTTTGTCTTTCTTGATATCGTATGATCTCTTCCTCAGGTTTTGCCTTCAGGCTTTCACCTTTTAGTCCTTCGGTTGTTGAATTCTTTGAAACCGCAGCAATCGGGAACCTCCTTTCTTTGATTTTAGTGTCTCCTGCTCTGATACCACTGATTTTGATATCTCCTGCTCTGATACCACTGATTTTGATATCTCCTGCTCTGATACCACTGATTTTGATATCTCCTGCTCTGATACCACTGTCGGAGAATGTTAATCTCCTTCAGAATAACCTACTCTTGTGATTAGAGCACCTCTATACCAAGAGTAAGTCAAAAACCTTCACAACACATAAGTCTGCTGCACAATTTCTTCAAATTAATCTTCACAGGTTACTTTTGTCTGAAACTGTTATTCTGAACAGTCGACTTTACACCTGTAACTTCTAAGACTTGGTTCTCCTTGAATAGAACCCGTTTAAGCAAATGCTTCTGGTTACGAGTAGCTTATCTTCTAACTTAAAGATTAAGCCCTCACTCATGCAAAACTTTAAAGTAAGCACTGAGAAATGATCAAAACATTGATCACCGAAAATGCGCCTGTTTCAGTAAACTTTGAACACTCAACACATATGAATGTTCCTACTGACAATTCTCGGTTTCCGTTTATAATCAAACTCTGAAACTTAAGCTATAGATTGATTAACTATAGACTTAGATATCCTCAATAGGATTTCACAAATCATCTATCACAGATGAAAACACACAGAAATTTCGGCGCAGTATTTTTCGATTATTCAGAAAGTTACAGTTGAGTAATGAGAGGAAAACTCAACTAACTTTTCATATGTCTCATGACATCTAACTTCTCATTTTCTCTTCTACTCCTTTCTCTCTCGTATATGCTTCTAATGCCTATACGCCTCTCATTTCTTCCATCTCTCTTTCTAGCTCTATGCGCCTCTACATTTTTCAGGTATTTATAGATGAATTTGTACAAGCTTATAACGCGGACTATACTACTGTACATATGTGTACATCCTTTTCCGGTTTTCTTCCATGCTCCAAAATTTGTTCTTTTCTTCCTCCTTTTATCTTCCAACTCTTCATGAACTGAAAACTGTAAAAGCAATCATTTCCAGTAACATTCCGGTGACTTTCCTGTAATCTTCCGGTATTGTTCCAGTAACCTTCCGGTACTGTTCCGGTGCCTTCCGGTGACCTTTTAAGGAAATTTTTGCTGACATCTCTGCGGACTTAAAGACCTTCAATTGTTGATTGTCTTGCACCAACAATAAAGTACCTACCGGCCTGCTTCAAACAGACATTTGAAGAGATGTTTGTCACCGGGTTCTGGGAATATCACTCAGAGATCTTCATTCCCAGGCCCTCACATTTATTACAATTGTTTGCAGTGGAACAAGCTCTCCATTCACAAAAGTTATGTATGCCACATCCAGAGGTTCCCGGGCCGGTAGATTGGGATGCTCTACTCACAGACTTGGCCAAAGGATTGAGGATTGCCGAACATCACTTAGCGCAAGATGTCGTTGAGTACTACATCCAAAAACCCACACAACAAGGGTCTGTCAGGGACGACAGACGCGAGAGAAGGAGGGGTGTTAGCAGCAGACAAGGAACTGAAGGACTGACAAGGCATGGCAGTCAGAGAAGAGAGTCAAAAGGGAGAGAAGGCACAAGCAGACAAGGGAGTCAACGACGATCTGGCAAGTAGGCCAATAATTTTCTTCATGAAGAAGCAAGTACGAGCATTCACGCAGATCTAGCACTAAGGCAACCCTTTAATTTTTCAAAATCCTTACACAAATTAAAAGTGATTCTCATCACTAACAACCCCTGTAAATACCATGTTCACCTTTTTGTAGCTCCATTTTGTGCAAGCCGAGGAGTCCTCGAGCTTGAGGAGCCTTAGAAGTAGTTGCTTACCAATTTTCGTATTTTTTAGATCTCGTTTGAGCCCTCAAATAAGCCCTGGAACCTAATTTTTAACTAGGCCGGACACTAGGTCTGAACAGGGCCAAAGCTAGTCAAAAACTATAAAAGGAGCTAGAGAGCTCATTTTTGAGGTTAGATTGTAATTGAAACGAACTTGTAAGAGCTTTTTGAAAGTAATTCAAGAACTCCATTGCTTCTCACTCTTTGTCTTACTGTGTGTGCGCGTGTGTGTGTATGTGTGTGCATGTTCGTGTGCTTCTCACTCACGCACTTGTGCCTCCACTTGCTCGAGGTCTTCATACCATCCTCACGTCTTCCCGGATTGACATTAAAGGAGGTGCTACTCATCACTGAGCTACAGCTAGGCTTGTTGCAAAGGGTTATGCTTAGGAAAGAGGCATTGATTTTGATGAGACCTTTGCTCCTACTTGCCGAATCACTACTATTCGTAGCATCTGTGCACTTGCAACTCATCATGGGTTGAATGTACATGAGTTGGACATTAAAACAACATTTCTGAATGGTGACTTGCATGAAGATTCTTGCATTCTTCTTGGTTGCAGGTATATGGAGAAAGAACAATGAGTTGAGCCCTTGCTCTCCTAGATCCTTTTTCCTCATTGTTGAGGGTTGTTCCCTAGGGAACTAAGTGACTCCATGGGAAGAGGAGCATTCAAAAAGGAGGAGCCTCGACACTCCCCCTAGTTGGCAGCAATTCAGGGCATTTCAAGACAAGGGAGCCGACATAAGGAATCAGAGCAAAGTGAAGGGCCGAGTAGGCAAAGCAGTCAACGGAGATCGAGCAAATAGGCCTATCATTTTTCACAAAGCAATATTTTCCAAATAGTGATCTTAGTCAGTTCACACCATTGTAAATACCGTTTTTTATTATTTCTACTCCATTTTGTGCAAGCCAAGGAGCTCTTGAGCTTGAGGAGTATTAGTGTATTTATGTACCAATTTTCATAATTTTCAGAGCTCGTTTGAGTCTCCAAAATAGCCTTAGAACCTAATTTCTAACTAGGCTGGACACTAGGTTTGGACAGGACCAAAGCTAGTCAAAAACTATAAAAAGAACTAGAGAGCTCATTTTTGAGGTTATCTTGTTGTAGAGTTGAACTTGTATGAGAACTCTTTTGCAATAAAAGTGACTCCATTGTTTCTCTCTTTGTCTTGCCTTGTGTGCACGTGTGTGTGTGTATGTGTGTGCATGCTTGTGTGCTTCTCACTCACGTACTTGTGCCATCACTTGTTTGAGGTCTTCATACCATCCTCATGTCTTCCCGGATTGACATTAAAGGAGGTGCTACTCATCACTAAGGTACACCAAATTTTGGCGCCGTTGCCGGGGATAGAGCTTCGAGGACGAGCGTGTGATGGTAAGACGTAGAGTTGTGACGTTGGTGTTCTAGGTAATTTCTTTAGTTTTCCTTATTTTTCTCTTTCTTACTTCATCATCATCATCCTCACCATCTCCCACCTCCATCTCCATCATCGTGAAAAATTTCAATTTTTTGGCCATATCACCTTCCCCCTTCCATTTCCCTCATTTCACTTGTGAGAGAGAGCGAGAGGGTGATTTATGTGCACTGTTTTTGCATGCTTCTTGAGTGTTCTTGCAGGTTTTGGTTGTATCATCATCTCCAATAGGTCACACAGGTATAGAAAAGCAATGCACTATCTCCAAGACGTTGAACTCTTTCAATCGCGATTGACAGAAATTTTGATCTTTTGGTAAAACAAAGTGCACCGCCATAACAAGCATGATGAGCACATTCTAAGTCACAAAGCACAGTAAAAAAATTCTGTAATTGTATGTCAATCGCAACCGACATAGTCAATCGCGATCGACAGCCAGGATCGACAGACTCTGTCAATCGTGACCGACAAACTAGGATGAAGTGCCACATAGGACTCAATCAATCGTGATTGACACTGTCGATCGCGACCGACTGAAATCTCACAACTGACACTAAAATTCGCGTGCCCACGTGTCCATCGCGATGGACACAACCCCGATTGATTGAAATTACATCAGAAATTGCGGAAAAAGTGTCAATCACGATTGACACCATCAATCGCGATTGACAGACCCCACAATCGACCCTATCAATCGTGATTGACTCTGTCAATCGTGACTGACATGTCGATCATGGCTGACAGGCCCCAATGGACACCTCTATCAATCGCAATTGATGGACCTGTCGATCACGATTGATAGGTATTTTTGGCTAAATTTTTAGGGTTTTTATTCCAAATTTTGGGGTAATTTTGCGCATACTTATCAAGTAATTAGCACTTTGTGAGGTCCCTATGCTAGTAAATTGAGGTCCCTATTTCTACCATAGAACCGTGAACTGTCATAACTTCCTCATATGAAATCCGTTCGAAGTGATCTTAGGCTCATTGGAAAGCTTGGGTATTTTGAAGTTGACCATACCACGGGGCAAGAAAACTAAGGGATCTCTAGAATTGTTTTCCATAAAGGCAAAAAGGCAATTTGGTCTATGAGTTACATGAAGGAAAAGTTGTCTGTTGTGTCAATTGAATTTAACTCTTGAGCTAACTTTGGAACTTTTACAGGTCCACTAAGTGCTTCGAAAGCCATTCAAGGCAAGAGTGAGTGCAAGCTTGGGAACACACTTCCTGGGCTTCCAAGGGCAAGGGATAAGCAACTTGAGGTTGGATTATTCTCAACTCCCTCTATCAATTCGTAGCTTAGGCTAAGTGCGAGTTGTGCTAGAAGTAAATCAAGGTGACAATAGGCATCTGTCAAGTTGAAGACTCTTAAATACTCAAGTTCAAGCATAAATATAGTCTCTTTGTGATCGATAACTTAAACAGGAAAAGAACTTAACGTGGTATGATCAACTCAAAGTACAGAAATTCACTTAAATATTCATGGCGACGTGATTCAGACAAGAGCATAAACACGATAAGCAACTAAAAAAGAACCAAGTGACTGATATAAAGTGATCTGAAACGAGGTTGTACTTGGGATAAAACTAGGGTTGCTTTATAAGGCATATGAACCTTAGATCAGGACAACATCTAGGGAGAGATAGACAAAGTCTTAGGTCTTTAGAGGCTAGTGTCAATCACACTGCTCGGTCTTGGGCCCAACAATTGAGCAATTATTGACACTACCCTAGCTCTGAGACTAGTGAATCAGAGATGTCTTATGGTATGGAGAGACCCACAAGAAGTTCAGGAGTGGCGTACTTGGAGAAACCTAAAGGCCCTTACAAAACCCAACTTGAATACATTAGGACCAATCGATTAGGTGCTCTCATCTATGAGGACGGCCTAAGAAGATCTGTTGTCCAGAGTAAAAACTCTGATCAACCTTTTTGACTAGAACACCTAGTCGTTAAATTTGAAATGGTGCATACCTAGATAAGGAAGGAACGATGTACGTAGTCACCAACCACCTGGATAGAACAGATGCATTTGGATGTGATTCCAAAGACAGACATAGGTGACATAGAGCAAGGGAACTTAGAAAGATAGCCTAGAACTCCTCGAGGCAAATTAGTTCTCACTAGAATCATCACGCTAGAGTGGATTCCCTAGGACAATAAGAGCATAGATTTGCTCTTAAATCGAGTGACTGATGAGGCCTTTTTGAGGTACAAGCCTAACCAGCCTAATGAAATAGGAATGCTCACAATTTATGAGTTCAAACATCCTGATAACCCATGCAAAGTGACCTGTTTAGACAATACTTCAGAGAGAATCTTTGTGGTCTCAGAACATGGTAGACATGCCTACACCTAGAAGGGTGAATTTGTTTTTCCCCAACTAAGATCTAATATCTCTTATGGCCACCAAGGAGTTGGAACGTCCCAAGCTCATGTAGCTCAGAGGGACAAGAGTAGAGATAGACCTGAAGTGAGCTTTGTTAACCCACTAGGAAGAGAACGAACATGCACGAAGATGGATAGAGTAGAAACCAAGAGACGGAGAGACACAAGGAACCAAAGAAATGCTGATGATATTCCTTTGTCAAGGCCGAAAGAACACACTAGGACCTTGAGCCCAACCCAGTTGGTTAAGTCCATGAAGAATTACTTCGATGGCACTGGGGACCCATATGATCATGTGGCTGAGTTTAGGCAAGCTTTGAAAGCTGAACAAGTTGAGGACCTATTCACGCAAAACAATGCTTTTGGTCTAACCCTTTGGAACACAACCCTTACATGGTTTCAACCACTGCATGAGAGACAGTTCAAGAACATAGACCAACTTCTAGAGGCTTTCATTACCGAATCCTCTAAGAGTGGCATAAGGCATAATACTTCCTCACTGATTCACAGCTTCAAGCAGACACCTCAAGAGACCATTAGACTTGCAAGAAGAAGGTTTAGGCAATACTTAGAGAGATGTCCTATTCCTGAGTTACCCACACCAGCCAAACAAGTGGATGTATTCTCGGATGGACTGCTAAGTACCAAATTGAGATCATATGTGTACTTGAAGGACCCTAGAACCATAGAAGAGTGTGTACGCATTTGCATCGACATCGAGGATAACCTAGGGGAGGAATTAGAGCTTTCAAAAACCTACAAAGATTCAGATAGCTCTACTAGCCTTCATTCAAATCCATCCACATCTATTGAGGAGCTCGCAGAGAAGGTAGCTCAGAAGTTAGGAGTCTCAAGTAAACAAATACAATACCAAGATTTGCCCTAGTGAAAAGATGTTATACTTGTGGAGGTGACCATATGGCTATATGTCACATTATGGCTCAACCCCAAGTGAACCCTAGTAGTCAATACTGTACCATAGAACGGAGATATACTAATCACATCGTGCAAGATTGCCCATACAATAAGCAAGCGGTCAGGCAAACTTATCCACAACAATATCCTTAACAAGGTAGATACCAGAACCAGTACCCATCACAACAGTATGCTAGGCCTCAACAACTCTACCAACCACAATATCAAGGGTAGCAAAGACCTCAACTAGTTCTAGTGCAGCAGCCCCCAACCCCATCCAACGTGATTCCAGTGAAGTACGCAGCTGCAGAAGAGAATTTGAATAGAGCCATAGTGCCAGTAACACCATTGCTTTCAAAAAGTGACCCTAGTGATCATAGTTTTGACTCCACTCATGTTGATAGCCCACAGGCTTCCTATATGGAGTCACTTGAGCATAATGAGTCATATTACTATGAAGATCCAAGTGAACCTAGTTGGGAACCAGAGTATCCAAATGTCATGTACGCAAACCCCAACTCTAGGCCTCAACCTAGGTAAGTAAGACCCCCATTTCCTAGAGGACCATGCTAGCGATGTCAGGGAGATCAACTTATTTGTGATTGCCCTATGCGTGCACCTACACAAACCCATTTTGTAATAATTCAAGGTTTTTATCCCGATTGTGGGAAAGAGCATCTCTTGCGAGATTGTCCTAAGAACCCTAACAATACATCAAAAATCATGCCCATCAACGTTATTGGGTTAGTAGTTGACTCTACAGGAAGTGTAACTTCCACTGCCCCTATGCAAGTGGTCACTAGAGCTCAAGCTTTGCAGCAAAAACAAGGTTTAGGATAGGACAAGAATCATGAGGTTAGTGAAACTGAGAGCATGACTAAGAAGATGAAGAGAGCTTGGAGGGTAGCCACGAAAGAATGAAAAGGCAATGGGCAACGAAAATGAGTGAACTCGAGGAAAGTCTAAGAGAAACGAAAGACAAGATAATTGAACTCACATCTCAAACTCCCTCCCACACTACCCCACCACCACCACCATTCCCATCTCCATCCAATTCACCACCTTCCAACCCACCTTACACAATCCCACCACCCCCTAGAGTAGGATCTGTCTTAGCAGATCCCACTCCCAAGGACCTAAACATGATGCTTAAGGCATATCAGGCCAGAATTCAGGACCAAACATAACGGATCATGAAAATTGTTACCCTAGAGCAGAAATAGAGCTTGAATGAACTAAAATTTGTGCTAAGATGATGGAACTGGCTAAAACCATGTTTGAAGCTAGCCACCTCTTTATCTTCTCTAGTTCAACTAAGACACAGTTGCACTTTGATGGACTGCTAGAAAGACTGGAGAGGCTAATTGCACAATTAGAAAAGGACCCCGCCTCTCAAAATAAGCACAAGGCAAGTGAAAGGATAAGCCTTCCTGCCCAGGAAGCTTATGTGCCTAACTCCATAGAACCAAACACATCTTCTTCTATGAATCGATACTCACCAGAATTCCTGCGAGAGATTCAAGAAGAGAAATGGGCTAAAGAAAGTGAAGTCCCTCCTCCCATTGAACTTGTGGATGACTTGCATGATCAATTCCCACAAGATATCCCTTCCATTTATGGAGAGCAGGATAGTACCCAATCTCATGAGAGATTAGACTTCGATTCTAATTACTTACAGGAGCTACCCCATTTCACAGGCCCATGGGAAGCAAAGTCCACTTGTATGAGAGCACCCACGGTCATGGTAAGAAACGAAGACTTAGTCATACCTATGAACACAGAGGTCGTAAAGAACAATAAAGTGCAGTGCAATCTCACTTTAGAAGAGTTACTCAAGGTTAGGCTAGAACTATGGAAACGCATAGCCAATCAAGTGCCAAAAGTAGCTAAACCTCATTCTTAGGAAGGATCTCATAGAACAGTGCCAGAAATACCTTTGGACAAGATAGGGGACATGAGTGAAGGAGAAGAAGGAAACACCTATCTTCCCATTACCCATCAAGGATACACAACCAAGGCAATTCTAGACTCAGGTGCAGGAGTTGCAATTGCTACCAACTTCCCTATGGAAGCATTGGGGCAAGCCAGCACTCAGGCCAATGAGAATGAAATTCCAGATGGACGATGGTCACATAGAAAGACCCTTAGGACTACTAGAAGGAATCACTCCCACTACCTGTGGTGTCGAGTTTGAGCATACTTTTGCTATATGTGACTTTAGCAAGAATCATGCCTATGAGATGATTTTGGGAAGACCATTTATGCAGCAGTTGCAAGTGGTACAGGATTGGGAAACCAATTCCTTGTACTTGCAACACTTAGGTGTCACGACCAAAGTTAATCTCAAGGATTACTCTCATAGAGATGTACCCCCCATCCAATGGAATAACATCCATAGAGCCAAAGCTGATACTGAGTCAGTGCATTCCATAGGATCAGGATCCTCATGGATGCATGAAGACACCCATTTGTGGACGTGTAAAGTAGTAGTAGAAGAAGAGAAGAGAGAAAAAGCCAGAGAGGTAGGTGCGAAGGAAACTCGTAGATCAATTCAAGACCTAGCCTATGCACTTGTAGTATTTCTTGATGAAGTATTTGGACCTCATGGTTGGGCAAAAATCTTAGCAACTATGGATGTAGCCATCAATGAAGAGCAATGGACACCCCACTGTGACGAGGATGGCTATGACATTTCAGTCCTCACAATAGAGCCAATCATGTGTGAGCCAATCATTGAAGAATGTGAACATAGCACTGATGCATTCGAGGATGCAAGTGACTCCGATCTAGAGTCTATTATAATGGACCCTCCTTTTGCGTCAGATGAGGAATATTTCTACAAAGTAGAGGTTCACCCTCAGAGACATGAAGAGCTTACAAATGATGTAAGGTTAACCACGCAAGTGACCCCTAAGAATGAAGGAAACAAAAGAAAGAAGAGAGAAGTCACACCTAAGGAGGAAGAATCTTTGTTTGAGGTCACTGAGAACTTTAAGAAGTATGAAATAGATGATAGGAGAGTCACGATAAGAATGCCTAAACGTGAGGCACAATCAGGGGAGGCCTATGATAACAAAGAAACCACCAAGAAAATAGTTGTAGCCATAGAAGAAGGAGAAGAGAGATGCACTTACATAGGACATGACCTGATGGAAGAAGAAGAGCACGAGTTGATAACCTTGCTGAGAGAATACAGAGATGTATTCGCTTGGAGCTACAAGGACTTGAAAGGTGTAGACCCTGACATATGCTCACACACTATCCCCATGACCTCAGATGCCAAACCCTCTAAACAAAAGCCATACACATATAATGATAATTATGCTGCAAAGATCAAAGAAGAGATAGATTGCTTGGTTGAAGCTGGATTCATCTATGAAATTGAGCACACCGAGTGGGTACCCTCCATCGTAGTGGTGCCCAAGTAGAATGGAAAGCTACATGTATGCATTAACTTGGAAAAGGTTAATGCAGCCACTATTCGAGATAACTATTCACTTCCTATCACTGAGCATCTATTAGAAAGGGTAGCAGGCAAGGGAGTGTACAGTTTCCTTGACGGATTCTCTAGCTACAATCAGGTAGCCATTGCTCCAGAAGATCAGCATAAGATGACTTTTGCCACAGAGTAGGGCATATTTTCTTTTCGAGTAATGCCATTTGGGCTTACCAATGCGCCCCCTACCTTTCAGAGACTGATGTGTCATGTATTTAAAGAATTCCTGAGGAAGAATTTAGAAGTCTATGTTGATGATCTCTGTGCTCATTCCAACAGTAGACAAACACATATACTTGAACTCAGGCAAATTTTTGACAAATGTAGAGAATCTCAAGTCTGCCTGAATCCAAAAAAATGTGTTTTCATGGTTAGGCAAGGCAAGATTCTAGGACACATAGTGTCAAAGAATGGCATATCCACGGATGAAGAGAAGGTGAGAGCTATCGCAGAACTACCTAGGCCAAAAAATGTCAAGGAAGTGCAAGCTTTCATGGGCCATTGTGGCTATTACCGACGTTTTATACACATGTATGCCATCATTGCAAAGCCTCTGTACGGACTTTTGACCAATTTTGAGTGGACTGATGAATGTGAGAAATCTTTCAATGAGCTTAAACGGTGATTATGTTCACCACCAATCTTGACGACACCAGATTGGAATAAGCCCTTTCATGTCCATGTGGATGCATCCAATTATGTTATTGGGTGTGTGCTTGCACAACCTACTGGTGAAGGTAATATGGATCTTCCCATTGCGTATGCTAGTAGACAATTGAATGCGGCTGAACGAAACTATACGACCATCGAACGAGAAAGATTAGGCATGGTATATGTGTTTAAAAAGTTTAACACTATTTGCTTGCAAATAAGTTTAAATTTTTTACTTATCATCAAGCACTGTTGTACTTGGTAAACAAGCCATGTAATACAGGTAGATTAGTAAGATGGTTTCTCTTGCTAATGGAATATGAGTTTGAGGTTGTGGTGAGGAAAGGAAAGACTCATTTGAGAGCAGACCATCTCTCTATGCTCACATCTAGAGAGACCCCACAAGGAGTATCAGATGACCTTCATGATGCTTACTTGTTTAATTTGGAAGTTGTACCATAGTGGGCCAAGGCCTTAGTGCCAGTACTGACATATGGGCCTAAACATCCACTAGTAAACACTCAAGATAAGGAGGTAGTAAAAGCGAGAAGTACCATATCATGGCAAGGGGTATGTACAAACATACTGATCAAGGAATATTAGCTTGTTGTGTGATAGAAGAGGAGTACGCGAAATGGTTGCAATCACCACATGTGGGTGCAATAGAGCAACATTACTCAAGGCAAAGAACCCTACAGACACTAAGGAGAATCGGAGTGCATTGGCCTACTATGGAAGCAGATGTACATAAGTTGTGTAAGGAATGCCCAGTCTGTCGTATTAGACCACCTGTGGAGCACGCTACTCTATACCAAGTGTCTCTAATACCAGATTGGAGTGAACCATTAGTAGCCTTCGTGAGGACAAAAACATTCCCTCAAGAGATGATTGTGGCTAGGCAAAGAAGTTTAGAACAAGAAGCCCTAGACTACTCACTCATTGGAGATAACTTATACAAGCGTGGTAAAGATGGTTACCTCAGATTATGTGTCCATGAGAGTGAATATCTTAAGATCTTGGAAACTACTCACCAAGGTGTAGCAGGAGGACTTTTTGGTCCAAATCAGGTGATCAAGGCAATACTATTTGCACGTCTTTGGTCGCCCACACTTCACATGGATGCACATACCTATGTGAAGAGGTGTGATGTGTGCCAGCGAACTCAGTATCCTATACGCAAAGATGAGATGCCTTTGAAACCTATGATGGGTGGGCGTGCATTCTTTTGTGGCCATTGATTATCTGACTAAATAGGTACAGGTAAAATCCACCATGAAGGACGATGCTCAAACGATAGCTAAGTTCTTATTTGAGAATGTGTTCACTAGACATGGCCTACCTATAGATCTAGTAAGCGATAGAGGCACGCACTTCTTGAATGAAGTCATTGAAAATCTTCTCCAAGAGTTCTTGGTTATACACAAGAATTCTGCCCCCTATCATCCACAAGCTAATGGGCAAGCCAAAAGCACTAAAAAAATTCTATGCAATGTACTGACAAAATTGGTTAGTAATAAACGCTCTGATTGGGACAAACAACTACACCATGCTGTTTCGGCATACAGAGTTGCCTATAAAACGGTACTCCAAGCCACACCCTTTCAAATGGTGTTCGGCCAAAATGGAGTGCTACCATTGGACTTTTTGATACTTGCATTGAAAGTAGCACAAGAGCATGACTGCACAGGCCATGAGCTCTCCTTTAGAATCTTCGATGTCGAACGATTAGGTGAAACACGACTGAGAGTGGCAGCAAGAATTTATGCAGCCAAGAAGAGACAAAAAGCATATTTTGATGCACATGTGAAGGATAAAGGCTTGAAAGCAAGAGACCTAGTCCTAGTCTACACCGTGAAGCAACATGCACGGAAATTAGAGAAAAGAGGGTATGGACCAATGATTATCAATACGATCTCCACAAGTGGAGCAGTTCAACTAGCCACTCTAGAAGGCGATATCCTACCAAGTTACACCAGTGGATGCAGAGTCAAGTTATATCAGGAACCCCTCATGGAGGAGATGTTAAATCGACTCAATACTACAAAGAAACGTAAAGAAGAGGAAAAGCGCTTTCGAGAAGAAGCACATGCAAAAGCTTTAGAACGCATCCGATGAATGAAATTGAGAAGACAAGGTAGATATCAGCCTATGCCTAACACTCAAGAAGCTCTAGGTTATCACATGGCCATGTGTGAGGCTTCAAGTGAACATTACCATAGGATAGTCAATTGGCAACCTTTTGTGACTCTAGAGGTAGGACAAGGAGAGAGTGCAAGGATCGTGAGAGCTTTAATTAACTCAGGAGCATCCACTAGAACAGTTCGAATTTCTTACTGCCAAGAAGTGAACTTAAGTGTCAATCCTGTAGAAGCATATCTCATCGGATTGGGAGGTGTGGAAACCCTTGCATGGGTGAGGTGGAACTTCCCCTCTACATCCAAGATGTTCTTATGAGAGTTAAGGTGCTAGTGTTTCAAGACGAGGACCTCACTGAGCTAATTGGGGTTCTTATGTGCTACATGAGCACTAACTAACCCGACTAACTATGTCACAGTTCATGTTAATGTTGTAACGGGGACACATGATCACTTTGTGTCAATTGCAATGTTAACATTCATTTGTACATTCTCACAGAACCGGCCATCGAGTTCCTCAAACATGGCAAAGGCTGCAGGAACAAGCTCCTAGGTAGGCACCAGTCCTCAGATAGTAGACATTGAAAGTCTCCCTATTCAAGAGGAGTTGAAGGAACGACCACTGGCGTTAAGAGCAATACATATCATACCAATTCAAAATCCTCCCCAGAGCACTTATTTATGGGAGGCTGAAATAGAGTTTAACGGACGGTGGGGCCGGTATCATTTCTTTACACGAGAATTTGAGAAGCTTCAAAATAGTGAAGGATTGCAACCAATATGGAAGAAGGATGGATTGGATGATTACTTCAAAGTTCAGTTACCAAAGCCGGACTTCCTGAGGTGTTCATACGTGATTAGCACACTCACTCCCAGCAAAGATAAAAATGGGACGAGCACCTTTGTACTACCTTCTCTTACACAAGGAAATGAACTGAAGCGCTTTAAATTGACAAACAATTTGGTAAGGGAATCTCTAGAAATGAGAGGTATGCACATCCCTACAGAGAATTAGACAATGATCCCGGATAACATGAAGAACAGGAACTTAACTAAGCTGAAGGATATGGTGGAAATGGCACCGACTATTGCCATCCACCTCCGAATGTGCATGCAGCACTTTGCATTCCTTACTCAAGAAAGATTTACGATGCCACCCAAGAAGATTTGGTTCAGCTTATACTTAGCAAACACCTTGAATCTGACAATTAGCATGCCGCATTGGATCATTGACCAGATCCACTTTGCACACCAAAGTTGGTACAAGAGCGCTGGAAGTCGGATATCGCGAAGAGAGTGGAGACGGAAGTTGGTATCGAGAGCGCTGGAAGTCGGATATTGCACACCAAAGTTGGTATCGAGAGCGCTGGAAGTCGGATATCATGAAGAGAGTGGAGACGAGAGAGTTTAGGGCCATGCGGAGCAGGTGGGGTTGTAGAAGAGTTGGAGAATAGCTTTCAAGATGAGCACACCAAATCCCTACTCTCAACATCCACTTAAGTCAAAGCAACATAGCTAAACGACTTGTGGTAGATGTTGTGAGGGGCTATCCAAGGGTTGAGGAGATTTTTCTGATTGATTCAGGCACTTGAGAGGGGGGAGACAATCTCTAGGGGCACCCACATTAAGTTGAAACTCAATTTTACTTGTTAAAAATTGAAAAATTACAAGTATTGTGATCTCCCACGGTTGAGTGTCACGACATCTAGATGTCGTGATCTCTTGTGGTTGAGTGTCGTGACAATTTTTCTCGCAACATCTGACAGATATCGAATATCGTGAGATTTTTCTTGCGACATAGATATCATGAGATTTTTCTTGCGACATCTGATAGATATCGGATATCGTGAGATTTTTCTTGCGACATCTGACAGATATCAGATATCGTGAGATTTTTCTTGCGACATCTGGCAGATATCGGGTATTGTGGGACTTTCCTCACGACATTCGTCAAGTGTCGAGTATCGTGGGACTTTCCTCGTGACATTCATCAAGTGTCGGATATCGTGGGACTTTCCTCTCAAAATTCATCAAGTGTCAGGTATCGTAGGACTTTCCTCGTGACATTCGTCAAGTGTCGGGTATCGTGGGACTTTCCTCACGACATTCATCAAGTGTCGGGTATTGTGGGACTTTCCTCGTGACATTCGTCAAGTGTCAAGTATCGTGGAATCTTGAGTTGCGACATTTGGCAGATATTGGGTGTCATGAATCTAGTCAATGTCAGGTATAATGTAGAGAGAGCTTTAGTGAAACCTCAGTGGAAAATCCCCAATTAATAAAAAAAAAATTATACAATTTTGAGGTTCTGCAAAGAGCATTGGGAGCAAGGGGTTTGTCAAAACTCGACTAGATCTTTTAAGTGAATGAACCTAAGATCCGGAAGAACCTTAGGAAGCCAAAGGAGTGTAATCTCTTCTGTGGGAAGTGTAGCTAAACCAAGTATTCACTCACATTACTCTAAAACCTCGAGCGAGTCTGAGGAGGAAACCCTCATGGCCTCACAAGACATGCAGAATTCTGTACCAATAGTTGGCATGATGTCAATTATTAAGGGTGAATATCGAACGTCTTAGAATACGTGAGCAGCAATCAACATGGTTTACCCATTTACCTAGATGGGCTAAACAGATCAGTGGCTAGGCTGAAGAAAGCTACAGATGCTTACATAGTACCTAGGCCAGCTGTTAAGTATGCAGGAGGATTCTACCTGGATAAAAGAGATATTCTGTATGTAGTTACAGAGCATTCGGAAAACATCAACGAGCAAAGGGAAGAAGGCAATACCCATAACCCTAATGGAGAGGGACATGAAGAACAAGTGTCTACCCCTAGAGGGAAGTCCATTGTAATTAGGGTTTGGAGAGGAGACCTAATTCCCCAAGATTATTCCCTGATGGATGTTTATTTAGTCAACGGAATAGTACATCTACTTAGAGCACACTCTTCATTGTGGGAAGAAGCCACCAATCCAACCACCATCTATGAATTGCAAGATCCTGAAAACCCCACTCACATTACGTATCTGGACAAGAATCAGAGAAGGTACTGGCCCTTAACGGAAGTAGAAAGAACAGGGTTGAAATATCAGAACATCCTAGTGTTCCCACCTAGGGATCAAGCCATAACTTCGCAAAACCCCCAAGGAACCTATCAGGATAATTCTTATCAGCATTCAGGTTAGACACAACAAACGAACATTCCAGCTAGACCCCATATGCAGTTTGCTAACACCTAGCAATAATCCTAACTACCGACCACCTACACATGTAGAACCGAGGAATAGAATTCCTGTCCATGAGAGACCACCTATAGGAAGAGGACTAGGTATACCAATAGGACGACCACTGTTCCCTGTAATGCCTAGACCTCCTCAACCGGGATGAAGATTGAGGCCCATTCAGGTAGCCAAGTGCATGAGAAGTCACTATGATAGCTCTAGTGAACCATACAACCACATAGCTGAATTCAAGCAAGTAATAAGAGCCGAACAAGTGGAAGACTTTTTGATCCAATATGAATCCTTTGGCCTAACCCTTACAGACACGAATTTAGCTTGGTTCCAACCCTTAGAACCTAATAATTTCCAAAACATGGAACAAGTCTATCAAGAATTGATTGAAGAATTTACTAAGTCCGGAATCAAAAACAACTTGTCCTCATTAATCCATAGTTTTAAACAGGCTCCTACGGAATCGGTGAGATTGGCAGCAAGAAGATTTGAGCAATACTTGGATAGATGCCTTGTTGAAGAGAGACCCACTCAAAACAAAATAGTTTCATTGTTTTTGGAAGGATTAGTCAATGGATCATTGAGATCATTAGTATATGTGAAGAGAGTCCAAAATTTGCAAGAGTGTATGAAAGAGTGTATCGACCTAGAGCACAATCTAATGGAAGATTTGAAAATACCTCAAGGTAGTGTGAAAAGTGAGGATACCACCAGTAGCATGTCAAATCCCAGGAACAATGTAGAGGAAATAGCCGACTTAGTGGCTAAGAAGCTGAATGTTCAAGGACAGAGGAACTACCCAAACAATCCTCACTTGTTAGATTCAGCTCTCAGTGTATGGTATAGCTAAATTGATGAAATAACTTGCTTTATTTAGCTATACACTCTTGTTAGATGTGTTTAAAAGCACTCTAGTCATTTCATACCAGGTTGTGAGCTCGAAGCATAATACTGAGCACTTCTATTCTAAAAATAGAAGGTTTCTTCACATTTCTTGCATATATAAGTTATCTACTTTGATGCAAACATTTGGGAATAATGCTCCAAAGGCCTTGTTGGTTCCAAATGCATTATTTTCAAGCTAAAAGAGTATATTAAGCATCCATGGAGTCAATTTGGCAGGTGGAGAGCAGGTTTTTGGCAGCACCAATGCTTCTTTGGAACCTATTTCTCCATCTTCTTAGAGTGCTATCGGAGCAACAATGAATCAACATGGGAGATGGATTTCCTTCATCCATAGATAATTGGATCAAGGTAACTACTAAGCTTCGTCACTTAAAATGGAAGCTTATCTTCAAGGAAGAAACCTCTATGGTTACATATCTGGAGATGAGATGATGCCAACCCTTAGAAGCAAAGGACAACCAACTCAAGAAGAACAACAGAGGTTAAACACATGGTGTTCAAAGGATGCTCTAGCAAGGTCATACATTCTTAACTCAATCTTTGATTTTTTTACTTACACATTAGGAGTTGGAATTCACAAGAGACTTGGAATTCTCTTGAAGCCTTCTTCTCATCAAGCACCAAGGCAAGGAAGAATCAACTATGGATGGAGTTCATCACTCTCGAGAAAATGCCCAAGCAAAGTGTGACTCATTTTTTCACCAAAATGAAGGACTTAGCAGATCAACTTGGAATCATTGGGGAAATCATTGATGAAGAGAAAATAGTAAGGCAAGTGATCAATGGAATAAAGATACATGAAAAATGGGAAGCTTTAAGCACAACCATGGACCTCTACATGGACATGCAGGTTCTTGATTTCAACACCCTCATGGGATAATTGTTTACACATGAGGAAAAGTTTATGAAGAATGAAGACAACTCAAAAGGTAATCAATCATCTGCTCTCTATAAGAATCATCTGCTCAAAAGAATGGAGACAACTCAAAAGGTAATCAATCCTCTGTTCTCTATACAGATAAGAACAAGAATAAAAATAGCAAAGGCAAAGGTAAAAATTCTAATGATGAAGGTAGCACCTCTCAAGAAAACTTTGTAGGTAGAGGTAGAGGATCAAGAGGAAGAGGTAGGGTAGGAAGACAAGGCAGGGGGAGAGCTCAAAGCTTAGTAGTATGTGCCATATGTGGCTTAACTAATCACATTACTGAGAATTGTTTCAGGAATCCTAGAAACCAAAGAGGAAAAGGTTACAATAGAGGAGGCTATTGAAGCTCAAGAGGTAGATTCGACAACAACAATGGTTACAACAACAATAATTATCCAGGAGGATACATAGGAAAGAGAGGCTACAAAAACCATACAGATGATCAAACTCAAGATGATTCATTATTTTTTATGAACATGAACATGAAGGAAGGTAAAGCAGATGAATATGTATTCAATATAGATTCAGGTTGCTCAAACTATGTAGCATGGAATGTAGCTCTACTCTTAGACTTGGAAGATCCAAGGAATAGACATGAAGTCCAAATAGGAGATGACACACTACATCCAGTGGAGAAGATAGGAAATGTGGAGACTTCAAATAATATGAACTATTAACATATCCACACATACCTTCACAAGTCATAGGCAAGTTAGATCCAAAGGTAGCAAAATGCATCTTTATTGGCCATGATCTTAAACAGAAAGGTTATAGGCTATATAATGTAAGCAATAAAGTTTTCATTGTAAGTAGAGATGTTGTTGTGTTTGATGAAAACAAATCTTGGTTTGAAGATGATTGCAGGAAAATCAAACTTCTCTATGATTTAGAGGATAATTTTCCAACATTGTCAAAGAGGAATGAACTCGCACTTGAAGCATCAAGTGACTCTGACGATGACCAAAAGACTCTGAGAAGGGAAATCAATTCTTGGAACTCAAAAGTCAAAGCCAAAATACAGGAGATGAGAGATGTGGAGAATCATCTCAACGAAGCATAAGGAGGTCTACTAGAGAGAAAAGGAAGCTAGAAGGGTATGGTTATGATACTTCTTTAGTCACTAAGCATTCCGCATACATAGCATAGGACTCATTGAAGAACCATCAACATCTGAAGAAGCCAAAATGGAGGAATACCACGGAAGAAGAAATAGAAGATTTCTAAGAAAATCAGACTTGGGAATTGGTACCCAAGAAACCATCTATGAAGGTCATTAGCTCAAGGGGCATTTACAAGGTAAAGAAGAATTCTGATGGATCAATTAATAGGTACAAATCAAGGCTTGTAGCCAAAGGGTTTGCACAAAGACAAGGTATTGATTATGAAGAGACATTCTCAACTATGGTAAAAATTCCTACAATCAGAGTACTTATGAGTGTTTCATCTTTGAAGAATTGGAAGATATTTCAAATGGATGTTAAAAATGCTTTCTTGAATGGTTGGATTTCAGAGGAGGTATATATGAAAAAATTCCTCATTTTGAAGATCAAACATACCTTGAACATGTGTGCAGGTTGAGGAAAGCCATGTATGGCTTGAAGTAAGCTCCTAGAGCTTGGAATTAGAGAGTTGTCACTTACTTGCACAATAAAGATTTTATTGTAAGCAAAGATACCCTGAACATGTGTGCAGATTGAGGAAAACCTTGTATGGCTTGAAGCAAGCTCCTAGAGCTTGGAATCATAGACTTGTCAATTACTTGCAGGACAAAGGTTTTATTGTAGGCAAGGCAAATCCTTCACTACTCATTAAGAGGAATCACTTAGAGGTCATATAACTCTGTGTATATGTAGATGATATAATCATTATAGGAAGTGATGCAGATGGAATTAGGAAAATCAAAGCTCAAATGAAGGAGTTCAAGATCAGTGATATTTGCTTACTCACATACTTCCTAGGTTTGGAAGTGGTATATACAGAGAAAGGTATGTTCCTCACTTAGAGGAAGTACATTGGAGACATGCTCTCCGAATTCAAGATGGAAAATACAAAGGTTGCAAGTACACCCATGGAGGTAAATCTAAAGCTAAGTGCTCATGAAGGTGAGCCAATTGAAGATGTAACTAGTTATCAAAGTCTTGTTGGAAGTTTAAATTATGCAACTCTAAGTAGAGTGGATATATGCTATGGATTTAGTGTATTGATTCAATTAATGCACACGCCAAGAAAGCCTCACATGGAATCAGCCAAGTGAATTCTAAAATACTTGAAGGGTACTATCAATGAATGGTTCTACTATCCATATACATCTGACATAGATGTTAAAATCTTTTTTGATGTAGATTGGGCAGGCTCCAAAGATGATAGAAAAAGCACATCATGGTATCTTACCTTTGCACGTACAAAGTTGATTTCATGGTCTTCCAAGAAGCAACCTATAGTTTCTCTGTCATCAATAAAAGCTTAATAGAAAGGACTAGCAAATGCTACACAAGAAGCTATGTGGATTAGAACCCTATAGTCAGATTTAGGCTTGAACACTTCAACTCCACATATATTTGTAGACAATAGTAGTTCATTACATCTTGTCGTTAACCCAATCTATCATGCCAATACTAAACATATAGAAGTTTATTACCATTATGTAAGAGAAAAGATTATGCATAAGGAGATACACTCATATGTGTCAACATGTCAACAATGTGCAGATATGATGACAAAGGCATTGGATGGAAGCAAATTGAAAAGATTCCAATCAATGATTGAATTATAGGAGATCATGAAGAATTGATGACTCAAGCATCTTGGGCTTGAGGGGGCTCTATTGTTGCACTTAGCAAGCCTAAGTGCATTGATAAAACCTTAGGACTACACATTCATTTTCATCTTCACAAGAGAGAACCATATATGAACTTATGCTTGTGAATTTGACGATAGTTACTTTGGATAAATGTAAAAGTCAAAGAAGATGGAATCTCATGAAATTAGAAGAGTGAAGCCATGATTTTTTTGGTAGAGGAATCAACAATAAAGTCCCTAAAGTGTAGGATCACTTTTAGGTGAGGGAAAAATTGAAATTCAAAATCAACCTATGAGTATAAATAGAAATGTTTCTAGTCGCCAAGTAACAGAGCCATTGTGAGCGGTAGTGAGCTAGAAACTTGAGAATACCTTGAGCTCACATGGCCTATGTGTAGTCATATGTTCATTAGCATATACATTTTGATACATTTCTTCAAGTAAATTTTTGTCTATTGTCTACTGTTGCATCTTCATCATTATAGTGACTTTGTGAAATTGATTTCTCTATATATGCTCAATCATTTGCTATAATTCAACTTGGACTAGTTAGCTTAGAGGCTAGCATTGATATATCAATTTTCATCAAGTTTAGTTTAGCAGATCTCAAGATATGAAGCTAGCAAGGTGACTATGTCTACACATCTTCTAGATCTTAAAAAGTCAAGATGACACCCTTGACTTGTTAGATTCAGTTCTTAGTGTATGGTACAACTAAATTAATGAAATAACTTTCTTTAGTTAGCTAAAATTAGATGTGTGCAAAAGCTCTCTGGTCAATTCATACCGGGTTGTGAGCTCTAAGCATAATACTGAGCACTTCTATTTCCCAAAATAGAGGTTCCTTCACATTTCTTGCATATGCAAAGTTAGCTATTTTGATGCAAACATTTGGGAATGATGCTCCAAAGGATTTGGTGGTTCCAAATGCATTACTATGAAGCTAAAAGATTATATTAAGCATCCCTAGAGTTAATTTGGCACATGTAGAGCAGGTTTTGTGCATGACCAACTCATTGCTAGAGCTTATTTCTCCATTTAGAAGTACCTCAAAGGGACAGTTAATGAAGGTATTTATTATCTTTACCCTTCAAATTTGGACATCAAGATCTATTCAGATGCAGATTGGGCACGATCAAAGGATGATATAAGAAGTACCTTTGGATATTTAGCATGTGCACATTCGAAATTGGTGTCATGGAGCTCTAAGAAGCAACCAAAAATTGCTTTATCTTCAATTGAAGTAGAATATAGAGGTTTTACTATTGCAACTCAAGAAGCAATTTGGCTCAAGGAGTTGTAATCCGATTTGGGACTTGTAAGTTCCGAACCTCGCTTACTTGGAGATACTGTAAGTTCCATGCATCTAGCAACAAATCCAATTTTCCATGCAAGGAAAAAGCACATAGAAGTCCATGAACACTTTGTAAGAGAGAGGCTTATGGCAAATGAAATTGACATTTCATTTGTTCCTATTGAGAAGCAAATAGCATACATGATGACGAAGGCACTTGATGGGATAAAACTTTGTATATTCAAAGCTAAGGTGGGTATTAAAACTATCTGAGAATGAAGATGCAAGCATACTTTACCTCGAGGGGGAGTTGTTAGAACATCAAGATTGCACTATGCTAGAGGTGGATATGCTCATGATCAAATTTATCATTTGGATGGTGCCATATATGTACCTTGAAGGATAACACTTATATGCACATTATTTCTTTCTATTAATTGGTTGATCACTCATGATCATTTCTTGTAAGGTTCAAGGTATTTACCTTTGTAAAAGGAAATAGGAAAAGGCCTAAGAGCCACTGGTTAGAAGTGGTTGAGATTGATTCTCAATCAATCAATCAAGAGGTCGATATGACTTCAACTTTCTCTTTTCCTAGATTGTAGGAAAAGATTCCAATCAATCCAAACTACCAAACTTGCCTAATTTTGAATTTGAATTCATGAAGAAAGAACATGGTTAGATCCTAAAGAGTCTATGTGAAGACTGCAAAACATTTGTACATTAATTAGACTATTGAATTGAAGCAATACATATACTTTTTGATCATTGCTTGGTGCCACTTCTATTCTCTGCTCCTTCTTCCTCAAACTTAGTCAACTTGCAGGGAGTGCTACTCTCTCTACAATAATCCCAATCAAGTGTTAAAGCATTCATTAAAAAGATATAACTTTTTCATTTATGTGTACAATTTTGCAAGTCATTTACTTTAGCAATTTTAGGGAAATCTAAGTTTTACATTCTCAGGGTCATTGTCTACACATCCCTAAAAAATTGAGATGATATCCAATCAATGTTAAGGTAAAAAATCAAGATGATATCCAATCAATTTTAAGGTGATTGCTCCTTCCTTAATTGATATAAATTAAGATTTTATGCATTTTAGAAATCCAATCCTATGTATGACACTCCCTTAAGAGGAATACTTCCAATTGTAATTGTGCTAGTTGCTCTCAATGTCTGAAGTCATAACTTCCATCCATTTTAGAAGGTTTTTATGAGCTAGTCAAGGTACAAGTTATCTATTTTGCATCAACTTGTTCTTGTCAATGCTCCAAATTAGATATTGGGTTTTATTGCACTAACCACAAGCCTACAAGGTCTAGATTACATATCCAAAGAGATAGGGCTAGTCCTATGCTAGTTTGCTAGACCAACTTCACCACTTGACAACTCAACTTTCCAAGCCTCTCCAAGCTTCTCCAACTTCTTTCAACACATACACATACACATACACATACACATACACATGCATGCACATACATACACATACACATACACATACACATACACATACACATACACATACACATACACATACACATACACATACACATACACATACACATACACATACACATACACATACACATACACATACACATACACATACACATACACATACACATACACATACACATACACATACACATACACATACACATGCACATGCACATACACATACACATACACATGCACATACACATATACATACACATACACATACACATACACATACACATACACATACACATACACATACACATACATATACACATACACATACACATACACATACACTACACACAAACATACACGTACACACATATATTTATTTATTTATCTATTTATTTTCATTCATAATACTTTTTTCCACAAACTTGCAAGTTACTATTGAAAAGTTTTTACCAAGCAACAATATTCTTCCTACATCAAATGATGAAATGAAGAAGATAATCAACAATCTTGATATAGATTATCATTGTGTACATGCATGTCCTAACTATTGTATTTTATATAGAGGTGAATATGTAGACTCTTTGACATGTCCAAAATGTCAATCTCCTCTATATAGGGATGAAGAGGGTAAAATCCCAAAAAAGGTATTGAGACATTTTCCATTAGCTCCAC
Organism: Ceratopteris richardii; assembly: GCA_020310875.1. Classification (NCBI taxonomy): domain Eukaryota; kingdom Viridiplantae; phylum Streptophyta; class Polypodiopsida; order Polypodiales; family Pteridaceae; genus Ceratopteris; species Ceratopteris richardii. The sequence continues at coordinate 24,343,017 of CM035415.1, forward strand.
AAATTAAACATATGTTTCAAATCCCTAAATTATCAAAACTTTTGACATGGGGATTTGATCATAAAAGTACTAATGGAGTAATGAGAATTCTAGCACATAGCGCAACTTTTCAAAATATTGATTCTAGATGGCGTGATTTTGCACAAAAGCCATGCAATCTAAAGTTAGGTGTTGCATTAGATGGGATTAATCCATTTTCCATGAAATCTAGTAAATGGTCAACATGGCAAGTGGTAGTCATCAACTACAATCTCCTGCCTTACCTTAGCATTAAAAAAGAGCATTTATTGCTTTCACTTTTAATCCCAGAAAAAAGACAAGTTATGGAGAGTTATTAATGTCATTGATGTATCAAAAAGCATTAATGAAAGACACATTATGGTTCATGGAATTGTGGCTTGGACTATACACAATTTTCTAGGATATGGCATATGTTCAAGTAATGATGTAATTATATATATATATATATATATATATATATATATATATATGTGTGTGTGTGTGTGTGTGTGTGTGTGTGTGTGTGTGTCTATGTGTGTATGTCTGTGCGTGTGTATGTGTGTGGGTTAATGTAATTATAATTTTATGGTTTTTATGCATGCAAGAATATCTATGAAGAGATATAAGGCTTTTCCTTATTGTGGTGATTGGTTGAGATCAGTTTATACTAAGTATCTCAAAAAAACTATTTATCTGCAACATCAACATTTCTTGCGTGACGATCATCTATTACGAAATAAAAGAGAAGTGATATCAAAAATGCACAAAAATGCACCTATGGATTGGTATCAAAAATGCACAAAAGGGTGTCTTATAGATCCACAATCGGAAATCTGCAATGATGATGAAGATGATGAGAATGTGAAGATTAGAGGTGAATGAAAATTTTCACTAGCAGAGAATATGTTAATATTATATTCTTTGGAGTATTGGAGAGAGTTAAAGATTTGTCATTTTCTTGATCCTATGCATATATTCAAGAATTTTGGTTATTGATTATGGCAACATCTTCTTTGATTCAAGGACAAAACATCATCCAAAAATTATTTGAAGGATCAAAACTCAAAACCAAATTTATAGGCAATTGTTTGATAAAAATCAATAGAAAACAACTTATCAACTTGCTTCTTGGATACTTATAACAAAAGAGATGCAAACTATCAACAATAGGATTCATTCAATTCGAACACTTATATGATATGGAGCATCTTTCCAAAACATGATTACTTTAGATGGCAAGAGCTTATGTAGGTTAAAGACACATGATTGATAACTTTCTGAAGCACATTCTACCTCTTGTTATCAATGGATGTGCAACAAAAGGAGTATAATACATGATCTATCACTCGGATTGCTTATAAGGTAATAATTATACTTTTATGTTTAATATATAAGATTATTTGAAATCTTTTCTTTACAAGTTAATTTCTTTATATTTTAATTTATGACTGATAATAGGTGGGTTACATCAAAAGAGATTGAAAAAGACTCAATTCCACAAAAGAAACGTGAATGCAAAGAGCTATTATGTTTGATGGATAAAGATCTTCCAACATCTTTTTTTGATATTTCAGATTCATTTATTGATCCATCTTGTGGATGAAATATAGATTGTAGGAGTTCTAAACACTAGATGGATGTTTTAGGTCAAGCGATGTATGTGCATATTAAAAGGTTATGTGCAACAAAGAGAAAAACTAGAAGGATCTATGGCAAGGGGATGGATGCTGGAGGATTGGATGTACAATGTTAGTGAATACCTTGAATGAGTTCATGAAGAAGCTTCACATGCATGGACTAATGAGTCTTCTTAAAAATTGATAAATGAGGTATTACCATGTAAGGAAGTTCCATTTCAATTTACATTGTAAGAAAAGATTGATATTTCTACTTTTATTGTGTATAATAATGAATGCATGGAAGCACTCATTAATGAGTATGAAAAGGAACTTCAAAATCTCCGAAGTAAAAGTAGAAGAAATAAAAGGTATAGACATAATCTCGATAGTAATGAGAATACATATATATCACCTTTCAGGGATTAGATATATAGTTGTATGCAATGAGTCAATGCAGATAATGAACTAATTTTAGATGAGCAGAGGGAGTTAATGATAGGTTGTGAAAGAAAGGTAATTTGATTCTATTAATATTCTATTTTTACACATATATGTATATTAGTTTCTCTTCTAATAATTTATTTTTTATTGTAGGCCCAAATTCTCACTAATATGTGGGTTTATGGATAGCTTCTCAAAACCAAAGCTATTGATTCTTTGCATAAAACATAGGATTTTAGCATTGTTGCTTCTTTCAAGAAAATATCACGTGATAGTTCAAAAGATATGAACCTTATAGATAGTGAGCTTGGATACGTAGGAGTCGTTGTTGATATCTATGAAACATCATATTGTATCTTCAAATAGGAAATACATGTTTGATGATATAGTTTATTATTTTTTTAAGAAAATAAAAGTGAAGTTGCTTTTTAATATTTTGATAGGTTATTTTGAAGGTTGATTGGTTTCAAGCTGAGGATAAAGGTAATTATTCCACATTGAGAAGAGAATTATTTGGGTTTTAGGTATTGAAATCTTCAAAAATATAACACAATTAACAAGAGAATCGTATATTCACTCTAGGCAAATTGAACAAGCATTTTTTTATAAAAACCTTGATGCTCATCCTTGGTGACAAGTCATAAATGTTCAACCTTGATTGAAAACTTTATTGTTGGAGAGATGGAAGAAATTCATGTTGATGATTCATCATCAAATATTGGTTTATTGGCATCTTAGAGAGAGATTTGAATCCTTCTACATGAAAATGATAATAATCTACTTTATGAGAACCATAATACTCTTCATGCTGATTCTATAGATGGTGAAGAAGAACTATTAAAAATCGATATTAATCCATCAATAGATGATTCCATTTATGATAACAGTGATTTAACAATAGAAAAAAATAACACAAATCAATAAAGATAATGAAGATGAGACTATATTGATGTCTTACCAAAATGATAGTAATAAAGAAAAGACATGAATAGATTAGATAGTACATCCTTGTCTATTCATTTGGAATATGAAATGAATAAGGTATGTATGTGCATGTGATGTATGCATGTGTATGTATGCATATATATATATATATATATATATATATATATATATATATATATATATATATATATATATATATATATATATATATATATATATATATATATATATATATATATGCATATGTTTATTCATTTGTATCTGTATACATGTGGGTTCATGAGGAGTTTTGATAGAGCATCACTCTACATTCACTAATATAACTTGGCAACACTTCACCTTCTAGCATGGCTAAATAAGCTACACTACTTGTTAAAATTATGTTGATAATCATTGGTCCATAATTGTGTTTTTCCAACTTATGGGAATATTGTTTCAACATGTATACCAATACTACGTCACCAACTTTAAGCCTTTTTCTTTCACACCTACATCAAAGTGAACCTTTTGTATCTTTTTGGCGGCATATATCCTTGTTGTTGCTTGTAACCTCATCTCTCCTAGGCGTAACTAGATCTAATATCCTAGATGATAACTCATGACCATCCCAATGATATGCTTGTGCTACTTTAAAGCTGGGTATCAAAAATTCCAAAGGTAGCACTACATTCTATGCAAATACCATCTAAAAGGGGATGGCGTTGAGAACCATTTTATAGGCCACTTGATAAGCCCAAAAAACATGATGTAGTCATTCATCCCAATAATTAATTTTTGTTATCCACTGATTTTTTTGATATATTGCATAGGCTCGTGTTTGTGCTTTCAACCTGTTTGGCTGCCTATGGATGATAGCAGGTTGATTACTTATGTATAACCATGAGCTCTTGAAGTAGATATTCAATCACCTCATTCAAGAAATGTGTATCTCTATTACTAACCAACTCAATGTGCAATCTATATTGTAGATACATTTTCAAATAATAACTTAGCACCAATATGGATGTCATTCTTATATGTAGCTCTCACTTCTATCCATTTGGTTAAATAATCCATAGCCTGATAATGTTATACTCTACATGCAAACTCTCTTGCAGGGGGGTTTCTGGGTCCTACAAAGTCTTTGCCCCACTTTAAAAAAGAATCTCCTTCCATCATGGATCTTAAAGGCATTTCATCCTTTATGATAAGGTATTGTTCCCTTTGTCAAGTATCATAATGTTTGACATAGGTACAAGCATCCATATGAAGATTAGAGCACCAAAGACCCTAAGAATAGAATTTTCTTAATAACATGAGAAAGTCCAAAATGTCCACTTGCAATGTTGTTGTGTACAATTTCTAAGATTTTTAGTTAATGGCTCTCATGTACACATAGTTGTAGGTAACTATCTCTCCCATTTTTGTACAAACTATCTCTGATCAAAGCATAATCTTGGGAAGTTCTTAAGCTAGACCTTATTGTTTGCCTAAGGTCACATCTTTGGGAAAAGTTATTTTTTTCAATGATCTAACCAATGTGGCACTCCATTCTAGCATTAAAGAAACATAGTAAAGAGTTGCATACTCCACGCGAGGTCTACTCATGTTGCTCGGTCACTCCTTTACCAGTTTATGAACATTTGATTCCATTGTACATCAATATATGCCTAAAAGTGTTTCAGAGCTTTTAGTGTTCTATGCTTAGAGTAATGATGTCCGAGTGCACCCACATGTGCCTGTCACAACCAATTGTGATGTTCTTCCTCACCCACATAGCAAGATAGGTTTCCTTGGTTGTCTTTCTTATAAATGAATCCTACTAGTAATTGTACCTTTGAGACCCTTTGACTTCTTTCTCATTGTTTTTTATATGTTTATTCTTTCATTGCCATATTAGGTTCAAGTAACTCTAGAATGGCTCTAACTTTATCTTTATCTATTGATATGTTGTTCTTTAAAATAATGTGACCGAAAAATTTTTCCTTGACATACCATGAATACACATGTTTTTGGGTTCAGAGAAATGTGATATTCTCTTGCATTTTTCAATTATTTTCCTAAGTTCTAGTATATAAATTTTTCTTATGTGGGAATGTGCATACAAATCATCCACATAGGCCTCTAAATTCTTTTACAAAAATTCCTTAAGAACTTGACACATTGGCCACTCAAAAGTAGTGTGGGCATTGATGAGTCCAACTGGTAGCACACAAAAGGCATAAATTCCCCATTTAGTGACAAAAAGTACCTTGTGTAGATCTTTTGGGGCTATGGCCACTTGATTATATCCTAAAAATCCATCTTGGAAACTGTAGACTTCCTTGCTTGCTACCTGTTCTAATAAATGTTCTGTAATAGGAAGCAAATATTTTTCCCTAATTATGGTTGTATTAACTTTTTTCAAGTTCATACATACACATAAGTTACAACTATTTTTGGGCACAACCACAATGGGGGATACCCATTCAGTATGTAAAATTCCATAGATGAACCTAGATTCTTTCAATCTACCAATTTCTTATTTTATCTCTCAAGATAAGTATCGTTATATGTGTAAGATTTTTGTTTCATGGGTTTATCATCTAGTGTCATAGGGATCCCATGTGAAAAAATATTTGGGTCAATTCCTTTCAAATCTTTGTATGTACATGTGAATATTTCCCTATATTTTCATAGAAAGTTGGTTAATTCTACCTCCTCTTTATGACTTAGATATATCCTATGTATGTGCATTGCTCTTCTTGATCTTCAACTATTACTATGATTTTCTTCATCACTTTTTTTTGTCGTAAGATTCTCCCATTAGTGGTTCTCTCTTCAGGATCCTCATTAAGATTTTTCTATATTTAATTTTGTACTTCTTAAAATTCTTTGGCACTTCAAAAAATGATTCTTCATCCACTTGTGAGAGTTTTCTAAACTTTCTTTTTCTTTTTTCCATCATGTGTCTCCTTGGTTATAGATATTTTGTTCTTGGTTTTACTTTAGTCTTAACTGCTAGTATCTCTGCCCAAACATGAGGCTCAAATTCTTCATCTAGGAATCCCATTGGCGCATAGTCTTTTATATATATCTAGAGCCTTTTATATATATCTAGAGCTCTGGGGCATGCTTGATTCTCTAGCCTATAATATTTTCTCTTCTTCTTTAGCTACTTTACGTATCCACAAATGAGTATCTTCATTCATCCAAGATGGATTATAAGAGTTCACTCAGTGTATGGATACATAATCCTCTTGTATCTTGTGGATAAAATTGCACTCTAGGGGTGGACATCTCTATATGTGTAGTGTCAATCATTACCCCTAAGTGCTTTAAGTACAAAGATTTGGTGCCCCAATCTTGTACTATTTGTTGTTGTTGCATGAATAGTATGCTTAATATCATTTTGTACACATGGTTCTTTTCAAACTCATATATGGAAAATGTATGTTTGGACTCTATACTACACATAGTGGCAATAATTCCTTCCAAAAATCCTAATGGACATTCAATATGGCCATCAATTATTAGAAGTTTCACTTAAGGACATAAGACCTGTTTTCCCCACTGCATCCATAAAGATGTGGTAGCAATGGTAACACTTGTACGTGAATCTAGGATAGCCTTGCTTGTATGATCCTAGTAGGTAATGGGAAGATAGGTATTACCTTCATCGCCTTTGCTTACGTATTTTATCTCTTGATATTTCAAGCACTTTCTTTTTTAATCCAAATTGAGTGGGATCCATCAATTTTTGGGACTTGATTAGCCACATGTTTCCACAATTTTGGTCTCACTTAAAGTATTCTTCTAGAGTGAGGTGACACTACACTTTAACATTTTTCACTACCTCTATGTTCATTGGTATAGTGGAAGCTTCATTTCTTACTAGTATCATGGGGGTTCTCAATTGTAATGATTTAGATTCCCATGGACATGTGAAATGTGGCAAATCTTTAAGGAGTTAGATTCAAAATCTAATTTATCTTCTAACTATGGTTGTAGCTTATCTCCATATTGATATGGGATGTCTTAGGGAAATCGAATGGAAAAAGATTCTCTTTGCCACATTTTGAACAAAAGCCTTGAATCATAATGGATTGAGGTTGTCCTAGAGGTGGAGGGTGCGTGCAATCACTAATAAGATGATCTCCTTAACATCTAAAGCATGTTCCTTTGGGGGCTTATGGCCTAAATTTCCTCATGTGGGCCTGGGATTTGGATTCATGTACATGGCATTCATATAATCCAGTTACCAATTGTACTCAAGTGGAGGGGCTTCATACTGATAACTCTCTAGATGCTTTAGTGAATCTATAATACTTGGGTAAATTATCACCATATTAAGACTCAATGCTATTAGCTTGGTTGGGATTGGTAAGGATGTTGATAGTTCTCTTGTGTCTAGTAATATGGTTGTGGATGGTATTATTTTGATATCTATAGGGTTGTTGATAGGTTTATCTAGCTACCTATTGGTTGTAGGGTAAATGCTATGGTAAGTGGTTGGTGTACTTTCTCTCTATCGTATAGTAGTATGATCCTAGGACTGGCACATTCTCAACTTGCATAGAACATGCATTGGCCACGTGCAAAAAACTAAGAATTACAACCACCACCACGTGCTAGAGAGATGAATCTCCTCCCAACCTTATGTTTGTATATATAGCTGCTCAAATCAATGAGGATCACAAATGTAACTAGAGTCCACAAGTGCATGTGCAATCTCCTCCACTCCTTTAATATTTTCCACTAGAGTCTACTAGTGGTTGGAGTGATCTAGGCCACTGCTTTAGTGCCTTCCACTAGATTCCACTAGTAGTTGGTGTACTTTCCATTTCAATTCAATACATTACCATGTGAGATTTTGTTAATTAACTTTTTCCATTGATTTGGATAATGTTTTTTTTCAATGTCCTCTCCTTTTAGTTAAGTTTCACTATACTCAAGTTAACTCATGTTAACTTAATTTAGAAGGCTCTAGAGCTCTTTGAGCAAAACTCTCTCCCCATGGTCCCCATGGGGATTGAACCCAAGACCTCCTCCTTCACAAGCTTGAGATTTAACCACTAGACTAAGTGGATCACTTGTTTAAGAAACCACATGAACTCATACTTAAGTCTATTCTCGAGATCTTTGGTCATACACATGAATGGCTGAATGGTGTCCGATTATAGATTTGTATGAACCCATCGGACCCTTAGATCATAGACTTACTTTATTACATTATTTCCCCTTGGAAAAGTTTTTTGTCCTAAAAATAACGCTATACATAGTAACCATAGGCAACCCTTGAGCCTCATGTTCTAAAAACTAGAAGAACATGTTTCATCTCTCCGGTATGATCCCTACCTAAATGATTCAAAGCACCATCTTGCTTTGTAATTTGATGAGTTGGTCAAAGTACAACGTAGTGAATGAGTAATAAGGGGTGATCTAAAAATATCCCTGGCCACTCCACTATTTCTCGATGTGCAATCTAGGCACAAACATATGAAATGGATGGATTCCAATTACTAGTCTATTTCTGGGCATAACTGCTGCATGGACTTAGTAACTAAGGTGGTATTCTTATCCCTCACAAGCCTCTGAGAACTCTTGATCCATTTGAATTTGATTTGGAAAACTAATATTCTGGTTGTCCCAAACATCAAACTTGGATATTTGTACTATGTTTTACTTTCAACAAACATCTACTTGATTTTTTCATCCAAGTGGAGGACTATTTTATCCTAATGGGCTTGAAAATCCTATGAAATGTAGGAGAAAGTTTGCCATTTACTTTCGGTCAACCATACTATAACTTGACCAATTCAAACTCAAAATGAGAATCATCCAACTTAGGAAACTTTTTCTCAAAGACTTTTATCTTAAGTTCTTGGGAATTGTCAATTTTATGAGCAATTCTTAACTTCTTATTATAGAGTGTACTAGACTCTAGAAATTCATTAGAGTAATGCTAGAGAATTGGAAGCAAACTCAAAAGAATAAGTCAACTTAGAGTTAGCATATTTTTTAGATTGAAAGAGGTTCTTGTACAGAACATCGATCTGGGATGTTTAATTTAGTTGTCTCATTGTAACCAGCTAACCTTGGACTTTTGTAGAAAGAATCAGATATCATATCTAAGTCAAATCCAAAAGATTCAAAAAGTGAAAAGAAAGAAATAAAACTCTGTACAACCAATTCAAAATTCTAAGATATATTCTCGCTATGAGTCCAATTCTAGATGACTCAGGACTTTAACTTTTGAAAATCTATTCCAACAAGGTATTGAAGAATTTTTCTATCTTTAAGACAAATAAACTAGATTTTCTAAAAGGTTCATAGACTAAATCTAAAACATCATCCAACCAAAAGATACTAGTGTGGTATCCAACATCAGTGTGTCAACCCACTAAGGTTCTATTGATGCATTTTTACTCAAATAGTACTTCACTTGAGACTAAGTTCATGCCTAATTCAACCTTTATGACTACTTACTAAGAATGCAATTCATGTGCACTACTTTGAGTCGAAGGATTGAATTTACCAAGTTCCACTAGAAACTTGGCACTTGACTTAGTTAGTCTATTCCTTAGTTGAAAGGATCTTTTCAATATCAAAGTCCTACTTCTTTAGAAATTATCAAATATTTTTTAATCAACAACACTTTATCTTGAAGTGTTTCATGATTCAAATAAGAACAAATCTTTTCCGTATTTGAAAAAGAAGATCTTGGAAGTTCTTTTTACTTTGTATCTTCATATGTACTTGATCTTGAAGTATCTTGATATCATTATAGTATCCTCCTTGAATTTTAAACTTCTCCTTTGATTTTTTATTCCTTTGAGGATCAAATGTAGCTTCAAGTTACATTCTAAGATTGTAAGATAATTATCATCCCGTGGTCCGATGTCCCATACCATCTTTCCTACATTGATTTGAGTATAAAATATGGTGTCTCATACCACCCTATTTTATATATTTATAGAGTACCTTCTCACTTCACTTCTTTAAAACAATTTTGAAGTTCCAGGCATTATCTCTAACTTGATATTCTAGGTTTTGATTCCTTCACATGATCATTTCATGATCCCATACTTTCCTTTGGATTGAAAACCTTTTGATGGAACATCCATCCTTCTTATCTAGAGTTTTCAAAAGAGAAACCAATTATCATTCCAAGTTCTTGAATTTTTCCAATTCAAGTATGATTAATTACACTTGGCCAATTTTGTAGTGACAAGAGTTGTTTACTTCTTGTCTTCAGGTTCCTTTCTTTTTAAAGCTTCAAGTAGCTACCTCGAGGATTTTTCAAGAATATCTCTACTGCTTCAGTCTAAGTATCTGCTAATGCTTTTGGATTTCATCTTTAAGAATCCCTTTAAGGATAAGTTAACTTTTATGTTATACCTTCCATGAACTTGATTACCATCATCACAGTTGCAGACTACATACTTCAAATATTTACTCTGTTCAGACTTGGAATAGCTTAGTTGTTTCACATTCTCCATTGGATAAATGGAACTTGAGTGAGAAATTCATAAAAGAAATTTGATTGCCAATACTTGGGAAAATATCAAAGTACTTCCATTCACAAGTTCTTGGATAAACATTACCAAGCTAGATCAAGTCTAGTTGACCTTGGGACAATATTAAAGACTTCAACCTTTGTTAAGATCTCTAGTACTATTGAAAGCATCTTCGCTTTCCTATAGGATTTTTAGAGATCCTCCCCAAGTCCAAACATACACTAGTGCCTTTGAGATTCCAAACTTAAGAATTTCATTAGAATTGATACAAATGTAGGTGATATCAACCATTGGACTTTAAGTACCGCTTTTGGTGGTTTGGGAATTCTTGGGAACTACTTGCTATTAAACTTACTTGAAAAATTCCATTCTCACATCTAGGGAGAATTTTTTCTTTCAAGAACTTTAGATTCCTTGCAAGGAATCAAGTAATACTAAGAATATGATTCATCTTGGAATCTTTTGCTTTACTGGAATGATCTTTAAAAGAAATTCTTGAATTTTGGATAGGACTCAAAGCTTAAGAAATAGCTTTTTTAAAAGATGTTTCTTTTCAACCAATGCAATAGTTAACCAGACTATTTCATTTATTGGCTTAACTTTAGGAGGTACCCCAATTCTTAAAGATCACTTTGAATAAGGTTTCTTATTAAGCTACAATTATCTTAAACAAAACCAAGAATAACTCTTAATCCTCTAAAAGGAAGAGTTCTTTTTAAAGTTTTCTCCTTTTCTTAAGACTTTGCATTCATACAAAGAAATGTAGTCATGGAATCTAGCATCCATCTATTTAATTCTAAAGTTCAATTGATGCTAAGGTTTAATCACTTCTTTGATTTTCATCATCCCTTAGGATGAAATCAAAGTGAAACCTTCAAAAACTGTATGGTTTTTCAAACTTGGGAAATCTCAACTATCTTTTGCACTTTGTTCAATTAGTTTGAGTTCCATTTGATTTTATTTGATTGCTATCACGTCTTGGGATAGAATCAAATAAAAGGATTCCAAATCATCCTACTTGGATGCATGAAATTTTACATCCAAGCTTGTCGTTAGGATTCAATCACGTTGAAAGTGTCCAGGTTTACCACAATTCTAGCATCCTTTACTATCATTACCTGAATCATTTCTTTGGAAATTTCTACGACCTCTTTGGCTCCCTGTGCCTCAAAATTGTCCTCTTCCTCTTGCATGATTTTGTTGTTGACCCTGGTCTTGGTTACTGTTTCCTCTTCCACTTCCGAAACCTCTACCTCTACCTCATCCTCTTCCATAGTAGAATACCTACTCAGAACTGGGCTTTCCTTAGGAGTTTGAATCCTCACCAAGATTCTTTTCTTCAATAATTAGCATGGATACCAAATCAGCAAAATTCATAATATTTTCTCTGCTCTGTATAGAAGTTCTGAAGTGCTTATATGCAGCTCCTAAACCACTAAGGCACACTTCCACCTTATCATCAACATCTACGTTCATGCCAATAGATGCAAGTGACTCACATATGCTTTTGATTTTTAGGTTGTAGTCACTTACCGACATGCCCTTCTTCTCCAACGTATGTTGCTCGTTCTTGAGTTGCAATTTTCGTGCCTTTGTATTGGTCTCATACAATGTGACCAAACTGTTCCAAGCCTCTTTCGAAGCCTTGGCATCTTGTATGTGCCCAATCATGCTATCTCGTATGCTAACAGGTAGCCAATACATTACCTTTCATGCTCCTTGATTCCATTCCCCATATGCTCTTAACTGGTCTGTAGTCCGATTCCTCTCTGGTAACTGTGGAGTGTTTTTGTTCTCTCCTTCAATGTGCTTCCAATAGCCTTTTCCCATCAGGAAATTTGTCATTCTAAATCTCCAAGCATGGAAGTTGTTCTTGTCCATCTTATCGCTGATAAGATGACTCATTCCATATGTGTTTGCCATTTCTGTAGCAATTCACAACACTGCAAAACACTACAAGCAGCACTTTTGCTTGAACACTATCGCACTATAACGTGACAATTTGATCTCAGAAATACAGAGTTTTCATGTATCAACAATACACAAAATCACTCGAAATTCTAGATCTGGAATATATGAGTGTTGTCGAACATGACGCAAGTTACAGTTTTTGAAATTGGCCTAGTTTTTTGTCGACCCCACCTTGCGGGCTTGAAATGGAGGTCGAGATGGCTCTCAAACTTCCATCTGATAATTTTCTACCTTCACACCAATTTTCATAGCAATCTGAGGTCGTTTATGAATCGTTCTTTCTCCACATATTCTCATGTACTCTTCACTGTCGGCCTTCTCCATGAGCTCTCTATAGCCACATTGGCTCTGATACCATGTCACAAGGAAGGAGATAAGGAAGAGAGCTCACACACACACACACACACTCTCACAATCAAAGAGAAGCACACACTCAGATTGAGGCAAGGAAGAATGGTCTTCTTCTTTTTCTTCTATTACATAAAAAGGAATGTACAAGCATGACCTAAAAACAAGAATACACATTAGGAAAAAAAGTGAACCCTGCATGGGCCTTGTAAGGATTCCTAATTTTTAGGAATTAAGCTTAATCTTGTACTTTGTTAAGGGAACAAAGTGCATTTAATAGAGCACTTTTTGGTAGACTGAAGTAGGCTGTTTTTAAGGTTGAGCTAGGATCTTCTCTCTCTTCTGCACATAGAGAGAGAGAGAGAGAGAAAAACCACTTTCCACCTCATCAAATCCGTCCATCTTTATGAATAAAAAAATGAATTTTATGAAAAAGTCTCTTTTTCAGCTATTCTTTATTCAAAATGGCTCATAGTTTTATGTATATGTTAGAAGTTACTTTTGTTAGTCTTGTTTTTATAAAAAAAATACTTTAAAAAAACATACTTTTCAAAATCCCTCCAAAAGTTAAGTGCCACATCATCAAACTCGTAACTTTGGTTGGCACAAAACATGAATTTTTGAAAAAAAACTTATTTTCCCTCTTACACACTGAAAAAAGTCATTTTGACCTATCCACATACCAAAACACACTTTTTTTCTTGCACATAGCTACTGTACAAGCCATTCGAGCCATCTCTGTGCTTCTTCCTATTCGGTGCTAGAGTTAACATCATGGTGCTCACATGTATTACAAACATGACACCAACACCAACACGTGCTCCTCACTCAAAGAGTGTACATGTTCGTGTTCCAACAGAATTTGCACCAACAACTAGAGGTAGCAATGACATAGATTCTCAAAATGAACGACATGCAGCTGTAGAGAAGAATATTGATCTTTGGGTCAATGGTACTTTGTATCCCTTAGATCCAATGTCTAATGTTCATCCTAGATTCCATAGTATCTCCATATTTCTATTCCTTGGTAGTGGTGAAGATGGACTGTTAGGCTATTACAAGCGATTGTCTAACCATTCTACATCTATAGCAAATTATTGGATGCAATGATGTCATCACAACCGTTTCAAGATACACAGTTTAAAGAGTGCTATACACACTTTAGAAAGTGCTATCAAATCTTTGGATCAGCACAATTATAGACTCCAACAAGATGTGGAAGAAAAGGAGACCACAATTACAAAGTTAAAAGCCAATCTTACACAATTAAAAGAGACTCCACTTGGAATGAGATATAGGAAACGACCATTATCATCCTTTCAAACTCTTTCAATTGGTGGTGGAGCACGAAAGCAACGTGTTTACGCACTTAGGTATGTGTTTTGCTTGTTTATTTATGTCAAAAGACTTTTAGATTGTGTTTCTTATTATGCAGGTCATTTGTTGAAGATGCCAGTGCTTCCTTAACAATGGAGGATCAATTGAAGTTTCTAAATTCTTGTCTTAGCAACAAACATGTGCTTATGATTTTGGATTCACCAATAGGATATCACATCAAAACCCAAGTGATTAAAGATTTTGCAGGCAACTTAGAAGATATTATTAGTCCTACTGAGGTACAGATGGTATGTGATGAAGCAGGTGTTAGTACTAGAGCATACACTGCATTGTACAATCTTTTGAAGCAAGCTCTACAAAACAAAGGTATTTTCCAAAGCATTTTTCCATGCCCTTACAAGGTATCTCTGAAGAAGAAGATGACCAATGAGGATGTAGCCAATACTCTTGGCAATTACATGCATATAGAAGATGTTATGCCTGCATCCATTTATCATTCATCTACATCAAAGAAAGAGTTGAAAAACGCATCTAGAAAAGGATTCATCTACACAAAGTACAAAAATATATTTGTCAATTTGGAGAGGCTTCAAAAGAATATGGTTAAATTTTACAAATCCACAATTCGAGGTATATCCATTGTTGTGATAATGACATTCATAGTATTTTTATTAATATAATGTTTGTTATTTGATGTAGATTGTGGTTTCAAACTCAAGTTTGTATTGAAGCTAGACGAATGTCAAATCATAAAGGGATAACGTATGGAGAGACTTAGTGTGACACTCATGAACAAAGCTATGGCCCATGCCATTATTGATGAAAGTGAAGAATCTACCCATCACTTTACATATAGTGTCCAATCCGAGGAATATATATGGTGTTTAGGTGCTATTGAAGTACCTAAAGAATCCAATGATGTTCTTACATGGATTTTCAGTAGGACCCCATGGATCACAAAGGTGATAACTTCTCAAATTCATGGTGCCAAAATCACTGTAGAAGGCATGGGTGATTTTAAAGTAGAGTGGCACTTAGGTGGAGACTTAAAGACTATCAAATGCATGTTAGGGTGCAAACAAGGTGCATTTGCTCTCTATCCTTGTCCATATTGCACATGAGGTTATGAATGAACAAAGAGAAAACAAAACAACATAGATGATTTAGCTGATGACACAGATGCATCTCCATCTACTGAATGGGATATACTTTTAATGAGGTGTCCCATGTTAGGTACACCTAATCGTGAAATGTTAGATAAGGATTGGAATCCCATTATTCCATTCCCTTTAATCACTATCCCCTTTTGCAGCTTGCATGCCTTCATGAGAATTTTCGATAGAGTATTGAAGCTCCATATAGAATATGCATTTGACATGAATCTAGTTGATAAATCTATTCAAGATATAAAGAAATTGGAGGAACTACTTAATTCAATTGGTTGTCATGGTGGAAATGTAACCCTAGTTGTTAAGAAAGTTGGAGAATCTCAAGATAGTTTGCAACAAGTGTCAATGACAGGGAATAAAGCAATACATTTTTTTAGAAGAGGTACTAGCACTCAAAATAATGAACATTATGAGCTATGGAAAGACCTATGCATAATCACAACAGACAATGACTCTCAAGTTGATCTTTTTAATAAGAGAAAGAAGATTTTGTCGAGCTTTGATAAGTTGGTAGGCTTAATGGGTCTGACTAGGTCTACTGCTATTCAACGTCAATTGTTTCAAGAGACATTAGTGGAGTTCACCAAGTGTTCCATTCAATCTTGGTGAGAGAGCAATATAACACACTACATTGTAAGTGTAATCTTCTTCTAAAAGTGTTCATTGCACTTACCTTTTTCCAATGTACTTAACAATTTAGCATATTTATTTGCACATGGAGCTTATTTCATGCATCGATATGGGTCATTAGAGATTTTCAGTACCCAAGGAATGGAAAAGTCACACTACAAAGCGAGGGGTGTCTACTTCGAAAACACGCGACATGGTGGTGGTTCAATGCAATCAAACTACATGGAAGAGATGTTTAATTGGTTTTACTGCACTACATTCTCGAGAAAGTTTTTTGTGGAACGACTTAGGGATTCAAAATTGGCAAAACTTGCAAGAAGGATACAACACAACATTGCCCGTGAGAAATGGAATTCATCATTAGGACCTCTCCATCATGCTCAGTGGCGTGCTAGGAGACTACGAGAAGGCTCGGCTTGGAAGTAAAATGAATTCGTTATTTCCCATTATATGGTAAAACTTATGATTATTGTAATCTTGGTTTCAATGTGTTATTATTTATTCTATAATATTCTATATGTTTTTAAATAGGTTTTGTCCATTCTAGTGTGAACAAATAGCTTCTAGAAAAAACTGTATAAATAGAGAGAACTCACTTCATTTCACACTTTTTGCAATTCAAGAGAATGGCACGCACCAAGCAAACTGCAACGAAAGATCGTGTGTTCTTTCCTAGCCCTCATCTAGGGACACAATGCCCACCATGGTTGCAACCCCCCCAAAGACCTCGAAGTGGTTCCCAGAGCACATTTGTGCCTGTGTCACTTGATGGCACACGACCTGGGAGCAATCCATCGTGAGAACATGAAGTGTCCAATAGACAAGAGTATTTCACTCCAAGACGATCACAGTCAGATTCAGATGATGAGCCACCAACAAGGACACTCATCAAGGCAAGACCCAAACAAAATCTGATGAGAAGGGTTGTATCAGAGAGCGATGAGGAGTCATCTCCAAATGACGAAATCAGCAATCAACCACCATGGAATGATATGCAAATTCCAACGAGTCATAGGGTGACACATGGAGGCAAGACACTTCCACAAGGACAAGGGCAAATACCAACAGAGGAGGAAAGGGAGCAAAGTCAACAACCACATCGACAACAAAATGTGCAAGATGAAGTTGGACCCTCACATCGTGTACATCGGAGAAAGAAAAACTATCAACCACGACATAGACCTCACGGCAGTCGAACATACCTCCCAATGCAAGAGCTCCACAAAGACGAAGAAGGCACTGTAGGGCTTTCGTTGAGATACAACACTACCGAAATTCTATTGAACTACTCATACCACGAAGAGCTTTTGCAAGGGTAGTAAAAGAAGAACTACAAAGCTACTGTGCAGGTCTACGAATACAAGGGATAGCACTTGAAGTGCTTCAAGAGGCAATGAGGCCTACCTCATCTCCATGCTTGAGGACTTTAACATGTGTGCTATCCATTCCAAGAGAGTAACCATACAACCCAAGAACATTTAGCTAGCAAGAAGAATTAGAGGAAATAACCCATGACATGTGTATACTGTACCCTTTGATAGGCCTACTTTGCAATGTAATACAATGATTAATAGAATTTTTTTTACCTATATGTTCTTTCTGTCTTTTTTTTTTCTCTCTCTCACTCTCTCTATCTTTGAGTCTCCACCATAACTGTATGCATATAACTTTTGCTTCAGCCAGTTATATACGGAATGAGTTGATCCTATATGCATTTGCCTATTGTTTTTTACTAGATATCTACATGTTGTACCTAATATTGCCCCAGAGGTCATTTTCATGCAAAAAAACCCCAGCCACAGAAATGCGGGATTCAACTCTGCAATTTTTTTGTAGGGCTGAATCCAGTGTTTCATTGGCTGGGGTTTTTTTGCATTTAATGGCCTTGTTTATGCACCCTATGTATAGATGAGATGTTAAGAGTTTACAATACAAAGGTTTGTCACTCCAGGTAATCTTTGGCTTGCTCAGAGTTCAGTATATAGTTGATGCCACCCATAAGCAAGAGAAGTTGAATAATATCATACTAGGCTACACTCTAGAGCCCTCATAAACACTAAAAAGGGCCAAAAAAACCCCAGCCATAGAAACATGGGAATCAACCTTGCAAACATTTTGCAGGGCTGATTCTCGCGTTTCTATCGCTAGGGCTTTTTTGGCCTATTTATGCTTCTTATGATACATCAGACATAAGCAACACTTAGATGGAAAAAAAAAAACTTAAAATTACATAGACTTTGTGGAGACAATGGTAGGTTCAATTTATGAAGCACATTTCATACACAAGACTAGACAAAATAGGAAAAACTAAAGTTTATATTATCCAAACCTTTACATCATTTCTCAGCTGCCTTCAATTTCTCTACAAGTTTCTTTCTCCTTTGGAGAGATTGAGGCAGCTGGTAAGTCAATACAGATCTTGATATTACATGGGGGTCTTGCATTCCCAGACCCATGGCAATACCTATTTTCCCTAGTACTTTTCCTCTAAAATTAAGTCCTAATGTAGTTACAACTAAGGATTTCCTAACCAAAACTACACAATTAGTGCCTTGGGTAATTGTACGTAGGCACAAAATTTTACTAAGGGCCTTCAAGCACCAAGTCATGAAGTGCCCATCCGAACTGTAGTCTTTATGTATGATAACAAAATCATCCTTTGACAAATTTCCGATGTAGTTTGCCAAGGATGAACCACCCCCGTGAGAAGCTCGATCCCCACCAGATCTTGCAGCAAACTTGTCCAACTCAATTGCTTCTTGTTAAGAAAAAATGAGAATTCAAGCTCTTACTTTATTAACTTAACATATTTATTTACTTAATTTACTTACCACTTACATCATGAAGCTTTTCTTCTTCCTCTCCTCTTATAGGGGCATCAAGATCAATGCTAGAGTGGGCCATGCCACTCTGCTCTACTACGAGGGATGTAGGAACTTTTTGCTTCATTATCCTCTCCCACACTGCGCTGAACTCCTCCTCCGTAGTATAATTATTGTCATCTTTTAAGATATCTACACACACCATTGCTATGGTGTCTACCACAGAATCTCCAAGCGGGATGGCCTTCTTTTCAAGTATGTCAAATGTGTTGTCAAGCGGAAAATCTAACATTGTGGAGAAAATACTCAAGCATTCGTCTAGTCATAGACCGAATGCCTTCTCAATATCATGAAGAAAAATAAATTCCTCTCCATCCACAACAATGCTGGAGAGATATTCAATTTCCACCTCTGGTAATGTGGGCTCAGAGGGGTTGAGATTTGAAGGGGGGGCCTCCTCCATACTTGATAGCTCACATACTTTGTCCTCAACACCACCAGGGAAGACTTGGTGGATTGTAATCCTTTCTTTTCCAAAATTTATGGCCTTTACTTGAGGCTCATTCTTCTCCTTAACAAAGCCCCCTGTGACAAGGTTGGAGAGATCATTTTGGGCTCTTCATTGATGATAAAATATGTTGTTGCAATGTAGGAAAGGTACTTTGTACCCATCCTCTTCTTTTTGTTAAGTTTCTTTATTAATGGCACAGAGTCATCTAATAAGTGCCCTGCATTTTCAGCAATAGCCATGAAGCGCTTAAGGCGCTGCATGAAGGCTTCATCACCTTTGTGTATGTAGAGTAAAATGTCACATGGGACCCATTTACCCTCATAAGGTGGTATTTCTATAGATTAATGCAAAATGTAGTACTCAAGGAACTCTATGATTTCCTCGAGCACATCAGAGTTCAGTTGAATTGTTTTGTCTAGATCAGGGAATCTAAACAATAGGTCATACAAGTGTGTTTGACCTTTGAACTCAGTTGATTCCAAGAACTCATTGAAGAGTTCTCGAGGACATTTGGGTTGCAAGATACTGGAGGTTAAGGCAGCCATTGTGCATGATACTAGCTTGTGTGCATGCTCTGCGAGTGCTTCTAGCTCTTCTTGGTTGCAAAAGTAAGAAATGAGAGAATAAGTGTTGCTTTTATAGTAGTTTCAAAAATTGTAAGTGAGTGGGACCCATTTTAAAACTAAAACTGATGCCTTCAAATAAAAGAATCATGCACAGAACTCTCAAAAAAAAACTTTGGCTCATAAGAGAAATTGAACAAAATCATTAAGCAGAATAAGATACACCATATCTACACAATAGAAAAAATAAATTCTCAGAACTTTAAAATTATAATAAATTGCCATTGGAAAACTCAGAGATTTGGCAAATTGTACATCATCTTGAGATCAAAAAATTTTACATGCTACATATCTTGCATGTTAAATACATTGTAGCAGAGGAAGGATTATGAATGGAACATATGCTGTGTCTACATTCTAGGACTCAAATAGTTCTTGAGCTATGACAATGAAAGTTGAGTTCCATCTACACTCCATTCTGTTGGAACAAATGGCAATCCTCAAATTCATCTTATGTAAAATGTTCTAGGTTCATAGGAAAATAGCCACAAATTCTCCATATGACACTATCCTTAAAACCTCTTCTTTTCAAATAATATGTGACTAGTGGTTTGTAAGAGAAAAGTAGAAAAAAATCTACAAAATAAATTTCCCAAGATAAAGGGCAACTTGTATGATATTTCCTTGAATCAAGGAAATCAACCGTTTGTGAGCTCTCTCTCCTTGAATCAAGGAGATTAGACTTTTACTCTTTTTAGAAAGAAAGCATGAGCATGTAAAATCTGTCGCTGCTCAATCACATGTATATAAAACCCATAGTTAGGAGAAAAATATGAGGCGACTTCAGTTACTTAGTGCACATATGTCTATGTCGACCTCCTATTGTCCTACTCTCATCTCTGGCTATGCATTAGCATGATGTTGCTCTTATGTTGTTTAGATCAGTGAGTACTGCTACTCGTCCTATCTCATGGAGAGTGTGCATGTGTACTTGATCAAGTGATCTCCATGATCTCCACAAGTGTATATGATTGTCTGCTCTTGAGTTCAGCATTCGGATGCTTTAGTACTTTGTATTTGTATAGGATTTGCAGCATTACGAGATGATTATGTATGCGCAAATTCACTAGATGCATTGGGCATTAATATATCATGCCATGATCTTATGTTTGTGCAAGTATTCCTTCGTATTGCACATGTGCTATATATTCGTATGAGAAGTATGATCCATGCAAATCTTGGAGGTTACTTTGATTGGATAGTTCTCACTACAGTCATCGTTTAGTAACAATCATATATTGGCGTAGCTGAACGTAAAGCTCATTTAGTTTTATCTCTATGTCAAGTACTACCATCGAATATTTCTTGTCACTGCATATATTGCAAAAGCTATAAACATCTTGTCTATTCCTGCATATGGCAAGGCAAAAGCCTAATCAAACATGAATGATGCTTTTGTTGCTGCTAGATTTTGTTTACAGGATCATATCTCTGTGAAGTTCATTTCGATACTCTTCAAGTCTTATGTTGAATCGCATGTCAAAGTTAACTTCAGCTAGATTGCACTTATGCGATCACATACAGTAGCATGTCTAATTATGATGACAAGATGACTTTGAAGCTGGGTAGAATGTTTATGATGATCTGCGTATGCAGAAGATCTTACTTCAAAGAAATACTATGTTGATACATATTGAAGAAGATGGCGTATACCGTAAATCTATAATATGCAAGTTGCATATACTGGCTTGAATGTCTGATTATTATAATTTGTGCAAGTTGCACATTGAAAATCAGGTTCATGTTTCTCATAGAATAACATTTTAACTTAAATTTCATGATATCAACATGGTCACATGGAGTTTCATCTATGGAGGAATGTAATATACTAAACATGTTTACAATAGAGATCACATGACATCATATTCATTTGTGAGGTCTATATGTCTTCTACCTCAAGGCGCAATCATTGATCCAATTCAAATCTAACCTAGCTTCAACTTATATGCAATATTTGAAACTTTTGCTTAATTCATTTCTGTACTATATACCCGCATGTGCTCTCTTCTCACAATGGTATCCAAGTCATTCATGAATCTCATTTAGAGATGTGTTCGCACATAAAGAGAGAAACCCCGAAGATGATGACATGCTATAGATCTTGAAGTTATACCTTGCTTCTCCATCCATGTGTTCGCACAAGTTTCTTATATCAGAGCCATCAAGAGACATTTACGAGCCTTCCTTAAATCATCATCGACATTTTTCTGACTTGTAATTATCACTGAAGTAGGAGGATGAAATCGCATTGAAATGGAGGCATCTTAAGTCGTGTCTTTAGAGACACTATGAAGAAAAAGCTTGGGAGATGTGATCTTTCAATGATTTATAACATGTGTGCTATATGCTACACATTTTGAGAGCATGGATTCATATCCCACTTCTTTTTATATGAATTTTACACAAGGCGGACAAAAGTTCTATATTGCTGATTTGATAGATGGATGCAACTTGGTATTTTCTACTTATGACATTTATGTGCAAACTTGCATGTACTTGTTTTCTTCAAAGAGATTAACAAGGGCCTAGTGATTCTTTGTACTCTTGGCAACACATGTCAAGGTTATTAGAACACTTATGAGCAGATTCGGTTAAGCTTATGCACACCTTTATTTGAAGATATTTTTCTCATTCATTTTATTTCCACAAATGGTTCTATGATCACCCAAACAGTTTTGAAGGATTCTATGATTACATAACATGATGATTATATCTTTAATGGTTCACTTTAGGCCTCAAACTATTTTTTCATTGTATATCATTTGTACTTGAGGCACATGAAGTATATATCTATGAAGCATCGTAAGCTCCATGATTATTCAACCTTGTCACACAAGGAGAGTATAAAGTAATCGGGTTGTTCCATGACATTGGAAATTGTTGAACTATCTCTTTCAAATGGCAACAAGTAGTGCAGGTCATTGCTTACAAAGACAACCATGCAAGGAAAGGAAGATATCATGACTTCTCTATTTACTCAAGGTTACAAAGGTGTTATGGTAAACATGCAAAGGCAATATCAAAGGTCGTGAAGAAATGTCCTGAAGAATCGGCATCAAAGGAGGCTAGCATTATCAAGGTTGTTCAACATTTGAAGATTATTTCAAAGGAAGTCTTGGAATTCAAACTCAAGGCATGGCTCATTGCAAGGCTCATCATCAAGAAAAGATGACTTTAAAGAGAAAGATATCATGAAGACTTACACAACATACAAGGCCAAGGATCGAGATTATCATGAAGACTTATACAACATACAAGGCCAAGGATAGAGATTAGAATGCAAAAGCTACTATTGGAAAAGCTCCTAAGGATTGAAGCCACTTTCTCCAAAGACTTCATTTCAACAATGAAGAAGGCACTCTTCACTAGAAGCATTCACTTGGTAATGTATATCAATTTGGGTTTTTCCTTGATAGTATTCATATTCTAAGATCTGAGAGCTCTTAAAAACCGGTTAGGATCGATGATCATACATGTTCTATCTTGGAGATACCCATTCTTTAGCACTAACTCACTTCTAAGCCTTCTCATAGACTACATCATATCATATGTTACTCCCATTGTACATTTAATCTCTATCACATACTTTTTCATCAAAAGAAGATCACATAGATCACATGTCCATTGATATGTACCCCTCAAGCTCCACCTTCTCTTTATTGAGATATGTACACGAAACAAAAAAACTTAGTATGTATAGTCAAGTGCTACTCAAGCACATTGTACTGCAACCAAGTGCCACCAAAGCACTTCTCAATCATTGAAGAAGTTTGATGCAAGAAGAATCAAGTGACCGAGGCAAAGACCGTGGATGTCACTACTCAAATCTCCATCATTGAAAAAGTTTGAAACAAGAAGAATCAAGTGACCGAGGCAAAGATCATGAACGTCACTACATAAGGAGCTCATTATGAAGCTCATCTCTCCATATCAATTGGAAGAAGTAAAAAATCAAAAGCAGGAAGAAGGAAGTGCATACAACGCACTCAAGTGAAGACTTCCTCACCATAGGAAGATAGAAGAATGTGCATTCAATGCACACAAAGATGAAGAAGAAGACTTCCTTATTAAAGGAAGAAAAGAAAGGTGTATTTAATGCACCTATACAAAGGTAAAAATATTATTCTACATGGAGAGACATAAACACTTTTGATGTGCTATCATAAGTCAATTTGATTTACATTCATATACAAAATACAAGTTGTATGGACTCTCACTTATAAAGAGTCATTCAAAGGCTGCATATTAGTGTACACATTATATCCTTTGTAAAAGCATGTAAAAGCATTCAAATCCCCTCATTGCCAACCATTGTAAAACACATAGTTGAGCCTATTACAAGTGGTGTGAGCAGTTGTTTCTTCACATAGAAGGTTAAATCAAAGTGAAGTTTAATCAAGAAGCTCAGATCTTGATTAAAACTTCATTTCCTTATGTAAAAGAAGACAACTAAATAGTTAAGCACATTATAAATGGTACACAAAGAAGGAGAAACCAAAAAAATGGAGAATAATCAAGAAGCTAGGATCTTGATTAAGACTTCATTACTTTATGTAAAAGAAGCCATCAAACAAGTGAAGGAATAGAATCATTCTAGAGCTAGAGCAATTCTCGCTCTAAGATGAGTGAGGGAATACCACAACCTCTGAACTTTGCATTTGGACAAAGTTAGGTTGTTATACACAAATGGAAAAAGCCATAGATAAAGCACTTGTCGCTTTGTAACTTGTTTAAATCCTCCATTATGTATTATGATCAAATGATCATCTTGTGAAATATAGATCTCATGTATTAAGCTCTTAAAGCATTATGTAAAGCTTATGCATTTTTACAAAACGATACAAAAGGGTTTTTCAGTTGAAGAGGAGATACTCTTGAAGAAAGGTGAATCATCAACGTGCAACAAAGACCACACCCTTGAAGGAAGATTCAAACACAAAGGAAGAAGAAACAATCAATATAAAGCTACTCTTGAAGCAAGGATCGACTACATGGAGCAAAGGTCTACATCAATGGATGACATCAACTCATGAAGGAAGCATCAACAACAAGGGGATCTACTACATGGAGACTAAAGTCAAAGACAACCTCAAAGAGCTTCAGAGACTATAAAGTCACTTCAAAGGAACAAAAGGCGATTACTTAAAAGTCAATAGGAAAAGACATCAACAAAAACTAGTACATGGAGGAAAAATCAACGAGGGTAAAAAATCAAGGACTTCATCAAAGGAGCAATCTACATCAAACAATAGGAACATCATCAAAGGATCTATCTACATCAAAGCCCAAGAAGTAATGTCATCGATCATAAGGAACTACATCAACAAAGAAGATTTCAAAGAAGATTTCATGGAGGAGCTATTACTTCCACAACAAATGACCACATCAATGCAAAATGATTGGTGCTACACATACAAGGTATATCAACTTGAAAAAAAATCGACCATGAAGCAACTCAATATATGAAGCAAAAGGTAAAAGGAGAAGAAAGAAAAATCAAAGAGATTCTAACGACAAGGCAAGAGAGAGAGGAGACAACATATAAAACAAAGAAGAAGCTGAATTTGAAGATTGAAGGGGAGCTGTTGGAACAAATGGCAATCCTCAAATTCATCTTACATAATATGTATAGGTTCATAGGAAAATAGCCACAAATTCTCCATATGACACTATCCTTAAAACCTCTTCTTTTCAAATAATATGTGACTCATGGTTTGTAAGAGAAAAGTAGAAAAAAATCTACAAAATAAATTTCCCAAGATAAAGGGCAACTTGTATGATATTTCCTTGAATCAAGGAAATCAACCATTTGCGAGCTCTCTCTCCTTGAATCAAGGAGATTAGACTTTTACTCTTTTTAGAAAGAAAGCATGAGCGTGGAAAATCTGCCACTGCTCAATCACATGTATATAAAACCCATACTTATGAGAAAAATCTGAGGCGACTTCAGTTACTTAGTGCGCATATATCTATGTCGACCTCCTGTTGTCCTTCTCTCATCTCTGGCTATGCATTAGCATGATGTTGCTCTTATGTTGTTTAGATCAGTGAGTATTGCTACTCGTCCTATCTCATGGAGAGTGTGCATGTGTACTTGATCAAGTGATCTCCACAAGTGTATATGATTGTCTGCTCTTGAGTTCAACATTCGGATGCTTTAGTACTTTGTATCTGTACATGATTTGCAGCATTACGAGATGATTATGTATGCACAAATTCACTAGATGCATTGGGCATTAATATATCATGCCATGATCTTATGTTTGTGCAAGTATTCCTTCGTATTGCACCTATGCTATATATTCATATGAGAAGTATGATCCATGCAAATCTTGGAGGTTACTTTGATTGGATAGTTCTCACTATAGTCATCGTTTAGTAACAATCATATATTGGTGCAGCTGAACGTAAAGCTCATTTAGTTTTATCTCTATGTCAAGTACTTCCATCGAATATTTCTTGTCATTGCATATATTGCAGAAGCTATAAACATCTTGTCTATTCCCGCATATGGCAAGGCAAAAGCCTAATCAAACATAAACGATGCTTTTCTTACTGCTATATTTTGTTTATAGGATCATATCTCTGTGAAGTTCATTTCGATACTCTTCAAGTCTTATGTTGAATTGCAGGTCAAAGTTAACTTCAACTAGATTGCACTTATGCGATCATATATAGTAGCATGTCTAATTATGATGACAAGATGACTTTGAAGCTAGGCAAAATGTTTTTGATGATCCGCGTATGCAGAAGTTCTTACTTCAAAGAAGTACTATGCTGATACATATTGAAGAAGATGGCATACACCATAAATCTATTATATGAAAGTTGCATATACTGGCTTGAACGTCTGATTATTATAATCTGTGCAAGTTGCACATTGAAAATCAGGTTCATGTTTCTCATAGGATATCATTTTTAACTTAAAGTTCATTTTGAATAGAGGATCAAACTTAAGTTCAAGCCTCTCAGACTCTAAGTTGAATAGAAGTTCAAAATTAAGTTTAAGGTTGTCTAACTTCAAGTTGAATGGAGGCTCAAACATAAGTTCGAGCCTCTCTCACTCCCAAAATAAGGTTTGAAGCTCTTCCACTCAAAATTATAGAGACTTGAACTCACATTCGAGCCTCTCTGACTCCAAATTGAATAGAGCCTCCACCTTAAGTTTGAACATATCTAACTCTATCATCAATAGAGGCTTAAACTTAGGTTTGACTGTCTCTGACTCCAATTTGAATGAAAGATCAAACTCAAGTTTGAGCTTCTTTAACTCCAAGTTGAATAGAAGTTCAATTGATTAAAGGCTCAAGCCTCTGTGTTTCCAAATTGAATAGAGGTTCAAACTTAAGTTCAAGTCTCTATAACTCCAAATTTAAAATGGGCTCAAACTTAAGCTCAAGTCTCTCAAACCCATGTTTCAATCATATTAGGATACTTAAGTATGAGCCTCTCCTAAAATAGCTTCTAGTCTTTTCAGTGATATAGGCTTAGACTTAAGTTTGAGCCTCTTGACTTCATAGACTCAATTTTGTGCCGCTTGAATCCAAGTTAAATAGAGGCTCAAACTTAAGTTTGAGAAACTTAGGTTTGAGATTTTCAAACTCAAAGTTGAATAGAGGCTCAAACTTATTTTTGAGCCTCTCTTACTCTGACTCCAAGTTGAATAGAGACTCAAACTTAAGTTCTAGCCTCTCTAACTCCAATTTGAATAAAGGCTCAAACTGAAAATTAAATCTCTCTAACTTGAACTTGAATAGAGATTCTACTTTAAGTTTGGCCATATCTTGCTCAAAGTTGAATAGAAAATCAAACTCAAGTTTGATCCTCTCTTACTCCAAAGTTCAATAGAGGTTCAAACTTAAGTTTGAGCATGTCTGACTCCAACTTCAATGGAGGCTCAAACGTAAGTTTGAACCTCTCTAACTCTCAAATTTACATTCGATCTTGTCTGACTCCAAGTTGAATAAAGCCCAAACTTAAGTTCAATGCTCGCTAACTCCAACTTGAAAAGAGTCTCAAGCTTAAACTCGATCCTCTTTGACTCCAAATTAAATAGAGGCTCAAACTTAAACTAAAGCCTCTCTGATTCCAAGTTTGATCCTCTCTTACTCCAAAGCTCAATAGAGGCTCAAACTTAAGTTTGAGCATGTCTGACTCCAACTTCAATGGAGGCTCAAACTTAAGTTTGAACCTCTCTAACTCCCAAATTTACATTCGATCTTGTCTGACTCCAAGTTGAATAAAGCTCAAACTTAAGTTCAATGCTCTCTAACTCCAACTTGAAAAGAGGCTCAAGCTTAAACTCGATCCTCTTTGACTCCAAATTGAATAGAGGCTCAAACTTAAACTGAAGCCTCTCTGATTCCAAGTTGAACATAAGCTCAAACTTAAGTTCAATCCTCTCTGAGTTCATGTTGAATAGAGGCTCAAACTTAAGTTCAAGCCTCTCTAACTCCAAGTTGAATAGAGGTTCCACCTTAAGTTTGAGCTTAGGCTCAAACTTATGTTTGAGCCTCTCTAACATCAAGTTGAATAGAGGCTCAAACCTATCTGACTCCAAGTTGAATGGAGGCTAAAACTTAAGTTTGAGCTTCTCTAACTCCAACTTAAATATAGGTCCAAACTTAAGTTTGACCCTCTCTCATTTCAAGTTGATTAGAGGCTCAAAATTAAGTACAAGCCTTTTTGAGTCCATATTGAATAGAATCTCAAAACTAAGTTTGAGACTGTATAACTCCAAGTTGAATAGAGGCTCAAACTTAGGTTTGAGCTTCATTAACTCCAAAATGAATGGAGGTTCAAGCTTAAGTTCAAGCCTCTCTAACTCCAAGATAAATAAACGTTTGAAAATTGGGCCTCTTTGACTTCAAGTTGTATAGAAGTTCAACCTTAAGTTTGAGCCTATCTTATTACAAATTGAATAGAGGCTCAAGATTAAGTTTAAGGCTCTTTAACTACAACTTGAATAAAAGTTCAAACTTAAGCTCAACACTGTTTGACTCTTAAGTTGAATAGAGGGTCAAGGGTAAGTTCGAGCCTCTTTGAATGCAAGTTGAAAAGAGGCTCAAACTTAAGTTTGAGTATGTTTTCCTCTAAGTTGAATGGAGGTTAAAATTGAAATCAAGCATCTCTAACTCCAAATTGAATAGAGGCTCAAACTTAAGTTCAACTCTCTCTGACTCCAAGTTGAAGAGAGACTCAAAATTAAGTTTCAGCCTCTCTGACTCCAAATCAAATAGAAGTTGGAACTTAAGTTCAAGTCTATCTAACACCAAGTTGAATAGAGGTTTGAACTTGAGTTCAAGCCTCTCTAATTCCCAAACTTGAGTTCAAGATTATTTGAATCCAATTTGAATAGAGGATCAAACTTAAGTTTGAGCCTCTCTGACTCTAAGTTGAACAAAAGCTCAAACTTAAGTTTAAGCTTGTCTAACTCCAAGTTGAATGGAGGCTTCAACTAAAGTTTGAGCCTCTGTCACTCCCAAAATTAATTTTGAGCCGAATGGCAGCTCGAACTTAAGTTCGAGGGTGCTTGACTCCAACTTGAATAGAGGCTCAAACTTAAGTTTGACACTCTTTGATTATAAGTTGAGTAAAGGCTCAAACTTAAGTTCGACCCTCTATGACTCCAAGTTGAATAGATGCTCAAACTTAAGTTTGAGCATGTCTAACTCTAAGTTGAATAGAGGCTCATAATTAAAATTCAAAATGAATAGAGGTTCAAACTTAATTTTGAGCCTTTCTGACTCAAATAGAGGCTCAAACTTAAGTTCAAGGCTCTCTTACTCCAAACTAAATGGAGGTTCCACTTTAAGTTTGGGCCTATCTTAACTCAAAGTTGAATAAAGACTCAAACCTATGTTTGATTCTCTTTGACCATATGTGTTGGTAGTAGTCAAGGCACCCAAGGACTCACAAGACAAGGAAGCCAAAGAAGGGAGCCAGGGCGGAGAGAAGGCACAAGCAGACAAAGTAGTCAATGAAGATCTGGTAAATAGGCCATCCAAAGCCATCCAAATTTTCCAGCCAAACCTCATTTGAACAATGATTCTCATCACTAAAAATCATTGTAAATACCATTTCACCTTTTTGAAGCTCCATTTTGTGCAAGCCAAGGAGTCCTTGAGCTTGAGGAGCATTAGAAGTACCTATCTATCAATTTTCATATTTTTTAGACTCCGTTTGAGCCCTCAACTAGGCCCTAGAACCTAATTTTTAACTAGGCGGGACACTAGGTCTGGACAGGGCCAAAAACTAGTAAAAAACTATAAATAGAGCTAGAGAGCTCATTTTTTGAGGTTAGCTTGTTGTAGAATTGAACTTGTAAGAGCACTTTTGAGTAATCTAAAGAACTCCATTGTCCATCTCTCTTTGTTCTTGCCTTGTGTGCGCGTGTGTGTGTATGTGTGTGCATGTTAGTGTGCTTCTCACTCACACACTTGTGCCATCACTTGTTCGAGGTCTTCATACCATCCTCACGTCTTCTCGGATTGGCATTAAAGGAGGTGCTACTCATCACTGAGCTACACCAAATTTTGGCGC
Source organism: Ceratopteris richardii (assembly GCA_020310875.1). Lineage (NCBI taxonomy): Eukaryota > Viridiplantae > Streptophyta > Polypodiopsida > Polypodiales > Pteridaceae > Ceratopteris > Ceratopteris richardii. Next base: position 24,373,454 of record CM035415.1, read on the forward strand.
CGCTGCCGGGGATCGAGCTTTGAGGACGAGCGTGTGATGGTAAGACGTAGAGTTGAGGCATTGGAGTCATAGGTATTTTCTTCACTTTTATCTATTTTCTTTTGTTTTCCTCATCACCATTATCATCATCACCATCTCCATCATCGCGAAAAATTTCAGTTTTTGGTCATATCACCATACCCATGCCATTCCCCTCATTTCACTTGTGAGAGAGAGAGCGAGAAAGCATTTGCGCATTTGTGCGATTGTGTGCTTTCTGAGTTTTTCTGCAGGAATCAGCATCCCCAGCAGCTGTACCAGCTCCAGCAGGTAAAAAAGTTTGACTATGCAGGTCCCGAGGCGTTGACCTCTGTCAATCGTGACCGACAGAAAAAATGGTCCTTTTGCTAAACTAAGTACATAATTATGATGTGCATGCTTAGAGCTTCCTAAATCTGTGTTTAAAATTTTAAAACTCCTCTGTTTTCTGTCAATCACGATCGACACGTCAATCACGATCGACAAACAACGACGGACACTTGCCGACGGACTCGTCAATGGCGACCGACATGTCGATCGCGATCGACTGAGTCAATGACCAACTGACCACGACCGATAGAATTTACGCGTGCCACGTGTCAATTGCGATCGAGCCATCAATCGCGATTGACCCATCAATCGCGATCGACAGCCCCGACGGACCTGTCAATCGCGACTGACCTAGTCAACGATTGTTTGACCGCAACCGATAGAGCCCTCGCGACGGACCTATCAATCGCGATCGACCCATCAATCGCAATCGACAGAGTCAACGATCCTTTGACCACAATTGATTGAAATTACGGGCCACGTGTCAATCGCGATTGACCCATCAATCGCGACTGACAACCACGACGGACCTATCAATCACGACCGACACGTCGATGGTGACTGACATATCAATCGCGATTGACAGACCACTCGATCGCGATTGACGGGCAAATTCGGCCATTTTTTTTAGGGCAAAGATAGTTGGTCTATTTTGGGGTATTATTTGGGAAACATTAGAAATTTGTTAGAGCATTGTGAGGTGGCTACACAAAGTATTTCAAGAAGTCTTGTTTGCATGTAGCCTACTTGAACCCTGTTTTAACCCTAGAACCCTGAACAGTCATAACGTCCTCATACAAAATCCGTTCGGGGTGATCTTAGGCTCATTGGAAAGCTCGTGGGGTGACCATACCCAGGGGGAAGAAAAACTAAGGGATTTTTAGAATTGTTTTCCATAAAGTCAAAGAATAATTTGATCTCTGAATTGCATGGATGAACATGGTCTGTTGTATCAATGGAATTCAATTCTTGAGCTAACTTTGGGACTTTTATAGGTCCTTTGAGAGCATCGAAGGGTACTCGAAGCAAGAGTAAGTGCAAGCTTGGGAACACGCTTCTTGGGCACACAAGGGCAACCAAGAAGAGAAACTAAAGGTTGGAAATTCTCAACACCCTCTGTCAATTCTTAGCATAAGCTAAGCACGGATAGAAGTTTTGATTAATTAGGGTTATGTTAAGCATGATCAAGTCCAAGAACTCTAATCACTCAAGTGCAAGTACCAAGAGATTACATTTGCGAAACAACATAAGGGAAACGAGTTCAAATCAAGTGACCAAACTTAAGTACGATAAAACTTAAGTGTTCCTTGCGATGAAGATTGATTGGACAAGAAGTGACATCCTAAGAAATCTAAAAAGAACAAGTGACTAATACAAAAGAACTCAGCAATGAAATTGTACTTGGGAAATTTGGGATTATTCAATTGGGCATATGAACCTTAGATCAGGACGACACCTAGGAAGAGATAGATATAGTCTTAGGTCTTCAGAGGCTAGCGTCAATCATACTGCTAGGTCTTGGGCCCAACAGTTGAGCCATTATTCGCACTACCCTAGCTCTGAAACTAGTGAGTCCGAGATGTCTCATGGTATGGAGAGACCCATAGGAAGTTCAGGGGTGCCCTACCTACAGAGGGTTGAAGGCCCCTACAAGACGCAGTTGGAATACCTTAGGACCAACCGATTAGGTGCTTGCATCTATGAGGACGGTCTAGGAAGGCCCCTGGTCCAAATTAAAAACCCTGACCAACCCATTGGGATTGAACATCCAGCTGCCAAATTTGAAAATGGAGCATACCTGGACAAAGAAGGAACCATATATGTAGTCACCAGCCACCGAGATAGGATAGATGAATTTGGTAACGTGATCCCAGAGACAGACATAGGTGACCTAGAGCAAGGAAACATAGGTGGAGAGCCTAAAACACCTCGAGGCAAATGAGTCCTCACTAGAATGATCATACCAGAGTGGATTCCCCAGGACATCAAGAGCATAGATCTACTCTTGAACCAAGAGACCGATGAAGCCTTTTGGAGGTATAAGCCTACTCAACCTAATGAGATAGGAACGATCATGATCTATGAACTCAAAGATCCTAGCTTTGCCAACCCAATGGGAAGAGAAAGAACGAGAACGGAAACAGATAGAATGGAACCCGAGAGACATAGAAACCAAAGAATCGCTGATGATTTTCCCTTGCCAAGGCCTAGAGAGCACACTAGGACCCTGAGGCCAACCCAGCTGGTCAAGTCCATGAAGAATTACTTCAATGGCACTGGAGACCCTTATGACCATGTGGTAGAATTTAAGCAAGTCTTGAGGGCTGAACAAGTTGAGGACCTATTCATGCAATATAATGCCTTTGGTTTAACCCTTAGGAACACTGCTCTAACGTGGTTTCAACCACTAAATGAGAGACACTTCAGGAACATAGACCAACTTCTAGAGGCTTTCATTATTGACTTCTCTAAGAGTGGCATAAGGCATAACACTTTGTCATTGATTCATAGCTTTAAGAAAACCCCTCAAGAGACGGTTAGACTTGCAGGGAGAAGGTTTAGGCAATATCTAGAGAGATGTCTTGTTTCTGAGTTACCCACGCCAGCCAAACAAGTGGCTTTATTCCTAGATGGACTGTTGAGTACAAAGTTGAGATCATATGTGTACTTAAAAGACCCTAGGACCATAGAAGAGTGTGTACGCATGTGCATTGACATCGAGGATAACCTAGGGGAGGAACTAGAGCTTTCAAAAATCTACAAAGATTCAGATAGCTCTACTAGCCTCTCTTCCACGCAATCCACATCTATTGAGGAACTCGCTGAGAGTCAATCCTGGAGAAGCATATCTCATAGGATTGGGAGGCGTGGAAACCCCTTGCATGGGCGAGGTGGAACTTCCCCTCTACATTCAAGATATTTTAATGATAGTTAACGTGCTAGTGTGTCAAGATGAGGATCTCACTGAGCCTCTTATCTTGGGTCAAGACTGGATCTATGATCATGCAATCAACCTAAACCTAAGAAGTGGACTTCTTCAGGTAGGGGTGAGTCAGAGTCGAATTACAGTTGAGTTAGACAATGGAGCACTCATGGAACTAGGAAAGGCACACACTCCTGGTCCTTCCAGGAGTACACATGAAGATGACCATGCTATTCTTGTCCAAAACTATGTGATGCAGAGGGATGATTATCTCAACAAAGAAGTCAAGGATACGATGGAACTCCCTTCTTTTCCAAAGACCATCGGGATGCAGCAACCAGAGGCAGATAAAATGCAGAAGAAGTAGACTGCCTATGCTCGAAGCCAAAAGAAAGTACAAAGAAACGTGTCTCAGCCACCAAAACAAATGTGGGTGCAGAAAGGTGAGCATCCTATTGTGGTCAAGCCACAACAACTGGCTCAACTTCCTATTAGTGATCAACGACACGACACTAATAAGAAGTCTTCTAAAAATTCTTCTGTGAAGGTGAAGTCTATATGGGTACCCAAGAAGTCGATGAAGGCTGGCCCATAATCAAGACAAATTTGGGTGCCTAAGGCTTGCTTGCGGGCTCAAATAGCTACAACAGATCATACCATGTACCAAATGATTCAGTCACTCGAACAGCCGATGCCCACTCTTATTCGATACACACAAACACATGTTTGCCCACGAGCACGAGCAGAGTCACTTGTAAATGGGTCCCTAAAAAGCCTCATTTCCAAGCAGACACTCTTATAAAGCCCTCCAGAGTCTCCACAAAACCAAAACCGCAAGCCATCCACTATATTTGGCAGCCCAAAGCTTGTAATAAACCCCCTGACCCCAGTTGTAAATTCATCCCCACCTACTAACTGCATCGTTCTCACACTGCATCTTTTCACTTAGCTTTTAGGACTACTTGTTCACTAACAACACACACAATCATCGAGCACTCACTGACCTACTAACCCATCACTCACCTCATGTTAATGTTGTAACGGGGACAAAAATTATTCTATCTTGTCCATTACAATGTTAACACATGATTCTATATTCTCATAGAACCAGCAACCGATGAGCTGGGCAAAGAACGGGATACTCTTCGCCAACAGGTAACGATGCCGGAAGACCAACCCAAGATCACCGAGTCTACAACCACTACAAAAGAGGTAAATGCATTGAGAAAACAGGTCGTGGAATTGCAAAGCCAATTACTCCAATATGAAAGACAACCCTCCCTAGTCATCGAGCCAGAAATAGAAGAATTGGTACCCATAGAAGTGGATGAATCGTATGAAGAGCCATATGTGCCTATGCCCATGCCAGGTGGCCAACAAACTGCTGAGGGATTGGACACACTAGAGGTAGAAGCCCCAGAATGGATGCAAAAACTCGAAAAAACGGGCAATACACATGATGATCGAGTAGCAGTCCAGATTGAGTCCATATCCAAGATTGAGGACACCATTATCAGATCACAATATTTCCGAAGTATGTCTCATCACAGATGGATAGGCACCAACGACGATCAATATGTGCAGTATTGTGTGCTCTTGGCAGATTACAACGCTGAAATTCAACGACGATGTGGCAAGCCTCCGACCTCTGCCACTCAATTCGGCCCTGATGATATCCTTGAGAGCACTAAACAAGGATCAATTCATCAACCTACTTGGTGGCTACGACTCTTAGAAACTTACCCGGAGATGGTTTGAACTTGGAATAACATGCCACTATTCATTAAGTATAATCCCTGTTATGCTCCCATACTCAGAAGATGCACATGGCCGAAGTTTGCCATCGCTGTAAAGAATGTTAAAGGTTGTGCAAAGTGGCTCAATTATGTATACCTGGCACCGCCATGGGGACAAGCTACAGTGGGCTACATAATCTCCACCATCCACCACTAGGGAGTCAGAATGCGAAATATCCCACATATAATGGCTCAGATGTGCCTAAAGATATTTGAGTTGATGCTAGTTACCTTCAGAACCTTCAGATCCACTTTTCTCAGGTGTCGGATTCACAGCAGGTAACCTTGATTTGGTCTACGATATGAGTACAACCCCCTCCATCTAGGTGATGTATGCATGGCACGCACGAATTAAATATCTCCCCGCTTGCTACAAGCAAACATTTGAAGAAATGTTCATGATGGGATTCTGGGAATACCACTCTGAAGTCTTTGTTCCCAGACCTTCCCACCTACTCCACCTCTTTGCAATGGAGTGGACACTACATTCGGAACAACTTCGTGTGCCACATCCGGATGTTCCAGGTCTAGTGGATTGGGATGCCCTCCTAACTGATTTAGCACGAGAGTTGCGGCTGGAAGAACACCACCTAGCTTCAGACATGATTGAATTCTATGTCAAACGCTCAGCCAAACAAGGGTCTGTCAGACACGACAGACGCGAGAGAGGGGGGAGTGTTGGCAGCAGTCAAGGCACCCAAGGACTCACAAGACAAGGAAGCCAAAGAAGGGAGCCACAACGGAGAGAAGGCACAAGCAGACAAAGTAGTCAACAAAGATCTGGTAAATAGGCCATCCAAAGCCATCCAAATTTTCTAGCCAAACCTCATTTGAACAGTGATTCTCATCACTAAAAATCATTGTAAATACCATTTCACCTTTTTGAAGCTCTATTCTGTGCAAGCCAAGGAGTCCTTGAGCTTGAGGAGCATTAGAAGTACCTACCTATCAATTTTCATATTTTTTAGACTCCGTTCGAGCCCTCAACTAGGCCCTAGAACCTAATTTTTAACTAGGCCGGACACTAGGTCTAGACAGGGCCAAAAACTAGTCAAAAACTATAAATAGAGCTAGAGAGCTCATTTTTGAGGTTAGCTTGTTGTAGAATTGAACTTGTAAGAGCACTTTTGAGTAATCTAAAGAACTCCATTGTCCATCTCTCTTTGTTCTTGCCTTGTGTGCATGTGTGTGTGTATGTGTGTGCATGTTAGTGTGCTTCTCACTCACACACTTGTGCCATCACTTGTTCGAGGACTACATACCATCCTCACGTCTTCCCGGATTGACATTAAAGGAGGTGCTACTCATCACTGAGCTACAATATGTTGAATAAAGACTCAAACTTTTGTTCAAGCCTCTTTTACTATAAGTTGAATAAAGGCTCAAAATTAAGTTCAATCCTCTATTGAATCCAGCCTAAATAGAGGCTTGAATTTAAGATTGCACCTATCTAACTCTAAGTTGAAGAGAGCCTCAAACTTAAAATCCAAAATGAATAGAGGTTCAAACTTAAATTCAAGCATTTTTCACTCCAAGTTTAATAGAAGCTCAGCCTTAAGCTCTAGCCTCTCAAACTCCAAATTGTATGGAGGCCCAAACTTAAGTTCAATTCTCTCTGACTCCAAATTGAATAGAAGCTCAAACTAAGTTTGAATGTGTCTCACTCTGACTTGAATGGATGTTAAACCTTAAGTTTTAGACTCTCTGACTCCAACTTGAATATAGGTTGAAATTATAATTAATTTGAACCCTCTTTGACTCTTAGTTGAATAGAGACTCAAAATTAAGTTCCAGTCCATGTAACTTCAAGTTGAAAAGAGGCTCAAACTTAAGTTCAAGCCTATCCAACTCCAAGTTGAATAAAGGTTCAAACTTAAACTCAAAGTTGAATAGATACTCAAAGTCAAGTGCAATTCTCTTTTACTCCAAGTTGAATCAAACCTATCTGACACCAAGTTGAATGGAAGCTAAAATTGAAGTTTGATCCTCTCTTACTCCCAAACTAATTGTGACTTTGTCTGAATCCAATTTGAATGAAACCTCAAAATTAAGTTCAAGTCTCACTTACTCCAAGTTAAATAGAGGGTCAAACTTAAATTTGAGCATGTCAAACTCCAAGTTCAATAGAAACTCAAACTCAAGTTCAAGCCTCTCTGAGTCTAATCTGAATAGAGGCTCAAATTTAACCGGTAGCCTCTTTGACTACAAGTTGAATAGAGGTTCCAACTTAAGTTCGAGCTTGCCTTAGTGAAAGTTGAATAGAGACTTAAACTTAAGTTTGAGTATCATTGACTCCAAGTTGAATATAGGTTCAAATTTAAGTTTGAACCTATCTTCTTCCAAGTTGAATGGAGCTTAAAACTAAAGCTTGAACATCTCTAATTCCAAGTTGAATAGAGGTTCAAACTTAAGTTTGAGCCTCTCTAACTCCCAGTTGCATAGAGTCACAAACTTAAGTTTGAGCCTCTGTCGATAAAATTAAATAGAGATTCATATGCTATGAGTTTGGAATTTAAGTTTGAGCCTTCCCCAATCTCCTTTTCATTAGAGGTATGAGCTCAAACTTAAATTTGAAGCTCTTACACTTAAAATTCTAGAGGCTAAGACTTGAGTTTGAACATTTTTTACTCCAAGTTGAATAGAGGCTCCATCTTAAGTTCAAGCCTATCTGACTACAGGTTGAATAGACACTCAAAATTAAGTTCGAGCCTCGCTAACTTCAAGTTGAATAGAGGCTGAGACTTAAATTTGAGCCTCTTTGATATCAAGTTGAGTAGAAGTTGTTTGAATAAAGGTTGGAATTTCTAGTTTTACCCACTTTTTGTCAATGCCATGGTTTCCAATGGAGGTTATAGATGTCTTTTGTCTTTACCAAGTACCATTCTTCATTATATCATCATATTCTGATTGCATGGTAGCCCTCCATTTTTTGAATTTTGTGTTTCATAAAAAAAGAGGCTCATTCTCATCACAAAGACTAGAGACGGTCATAGCATAGCAATCTGACGCAAAAGAAGCACTATGAGAGCATGAATGAGTAAAATATGATAGAGGTGCATCTAATTTGCTATCTCATAAAGTTTGTACCAGCCATTTAGGCATAGTTTTTGCCTCCTCTATATCAGCCCTCTCATCAAGTGCATCACGTAAATCTACATCAGAAATGGAATGATTAACATATTCATGTGAAATCTATAGAGGCCGATAAATTGCCTCATTCGGACCAACACTTGAGTATCCACCAAAAAAGAGGTAGCAAAGTGTCATGCATGTCTTTGGAGCTAACTAATGTCTCCTTAGTACATGAAAGTAATGACTGAATTGCATCTTCCACAAAAACAACATCCCCGGCTAACCAGAATGTGCTTAGTCTATGGATGATTCAGACAATAGCTTTTGCTTTCATATTTGTACCCAACAAAACACATTTTATTGCTTTATCATTCAATATTTTGTGTTGTTGTTCAGGCACTAATGCATATGCCAGACAACCAAAGACACAAATATGAGCAAGAAATGGCTTTCAACCATGCCAATCCTCATATGAAGTGACAGAATGCAATACTATGGTGGGACACATGTTAAGCATATATCGTGCACACATAACAACTTCAAGCAAGAAGCCATGTGGTAAAGCCTAAGTTTTGATCATACACCTTGCAATCTCCATGAGTGAACTATTCTTCCTTTCAACAACTCCATTCCCTTGAGGTGTATACGACAGTGTACACTGATGTTTTGTCCCATGTTCAGCGAGAAATGCATTAAAATCAGGAGACATGTATTCCCTACTCAATCAAAATGGAGGGTGCTCATTTTACATGCTGATACATTTTCAGCCAAAACCAAAAACTCTTTGAAGCACATAAACACTTCATACATTTCTTTCAGTGGATACACCCATGCATGCCTACAAAAGTCATCAATAAAAGTTGCAAAGTAAAGGTAGTTCCAAAAGAGGATGTCTGCATAGGACTAGAAACATCAGTGTGAACAAGCTGCAATTTCTAAGTAGCTTGAATTGAACCATCTTTTGGGAAGAAGGAATGTCTCATTTTTCCCTAATTATAGCCTTCACAAACATGTTTACAAGGTGCCTCAAGCTTGGGCAGATGAGGATACCATTTTAGGATTTGCAACCATAGCAAACTAAGATAATTCAGATGAGAAAAGTGTGCATGACAAAGCTTTGCATCTGACATAGCCTGAGAATCTTGAAATGCACATGCTAAATCATTCACATATTTTGCATAATCTATGAGCTTATACAACCCATGACATATAATTCTAGAAGCAATAATAACATTGCTATTTGACAGATCATGAATTATACATCTATTATCACTTAATTTCACAACCACATCGATCTTCGCTAATGCTGAAACTGATAAGATATTTTTCATGATCCCTAGCATAAACAAACCATCTAACAATGTTAAAGAACTACCATCAGTAGTAGTCAAAATGATCTTACCAACTCCCATTATAGGATAAGAGGAGTTGTTAGCACATATGACAGTATTTCCTATAGAGGCAAGCTCAAGTGAACTAAAAAAATTGCACTATGAGGTAATATGTTTGATTTCCCCAGTGTTAAAGTACCAGACATCTGAGTCTACTACAGAAATACACTTTTCATAAGAAGATGGGTCGTAACTGCAAACATTAGTAAATACCCATTCTTCATTCTGCATAAGATTAGCAGACTCTCTTTTAGTTGTAGAGGCCTCTACAAAACCCATTCTAGCCTCTTTTTTCTTCCCTTTTTTTGCAACTAGTTTTGGACAACTCTTTATGACATGATCATTTCTTTTACAATATTTTCAAACAAATTTCTACTTTTTTGTTTTCTTCTAATCTTTGTTTTCCTTTCTTGATCATGCAAAGTTATCAAATTTATGCTTACTAGTAGACGAGCTCCATTTACGTTTGCCCTTCTCACTAGCTAAGAAAGCTTGATCTAGTACATGCATGATGGACCTATTTTGCCTAGCTTGATCTTCCTACAACAAAACATAGGCTAACTCTTCAAATGTTGAGGCGTTTGGATTGCCTTTCATCATCAATCAAAGAGTATAAGCGAAACTTTGCTACGAATCTAGAAGACAATTCAAAACAGTCTGCACAAGTGAACGATCTAGCAAGTCTTCATTAGTAGAAATCAACGGCTCCTTCAAATCTTTGATCTTTGTAAAAGAAACTATCCATAGAACCTCCTTCATTTATATGCTCACTTTCCAACTGTATTTGGAGGTAAACAATATGAGCCTCATTTCTTACCTAGTACAAAGTGATAAGTGTATCCCAAGCATCCTTTGTTGTTTTGTAAGAGTGAATATAAGTGATAATGGCACATTTGACAGACAAGGCTACCAATGCATGTGCTTGAGCATCTCTTCCATCCTAATGAAGTTGCTCTATAGTAGGTGCAGTAAGAACCATAGCATGAACAAGAACATGAAGATCATCATCTTCAACACCATCCGCATCACCCTCAATAACTGTATTTATAGGTGTAGTAGGTCATTTTTCAACACCTTGCACAATATTCGAGATTCCTTTTGTGACCAATACATAACTCATCCTATATGTGCATAATGGGTAATTGGTACCATCCAACTTACCCTCAATAGCCAACATACAGAATACATCATTGCTTTCAGCCATGGCCATTGACTAAAATACTCTTATGCACAAAAATGATTGTACCTCAAAAAGTTGAATAGAACTACTATAATAGGTTTTGCTAAACCCATAGCAAACTTCTAGGCATTTGCACTGGCAAACCAAAACTTTTGTATATGTTTGGCACAAAAAGACAACATTGCCTACGTAGGCAATGTGATAGTGTATTCAGAGCCCAAAATGATCTCAGATCAAAATTTCAACACTACAAAGCGAAGTTGCTTTGAACTGCTAATCACCCCAAGTATGCTCACCAGATTTCATGCAATTATGAGACTATGACCTAAGGGGTGTTGGTGACACCCTAGATGAGGTGGTGATTTGCTCTGATACCAATTGTTGGAGCTTGAGGTCTGTGAGGCACGCAAACAACACCAGGAAGACAAAGAAGCTTGGAGCACAACACAAAATACTAAATGTATTACCCACTGAATATACAAAGATAAGTAACCCATTAGGGTTATAGGCATATATACAAGCAGAGGGAAAAAACCTCCTAAAGGGGGAAAAGAGTGCCCAAACATTCCTAAGTGTGTTCACACACATCACTAAAAAATATATCAACATCCAACACCATCATCAAGTTCCTTGTATCTCCTTTCATTCACACTAAATTCTATGCCTAAAGATGAGAGGTTAAATGGCAAAAGTTGCAATCTTTGGAAGGATATTATCAAGGCTTGCTTGTGTGCCAATTTGTAGAAGGAACTAATCCTATTGCTAAAAGGAATAGTGAACTAGATGCTTGGCACATTTGGAATGTCAAGGATAAGAGAGCTTTAGAACAATTGCTTCTAGCTTGTGAAGAACTCACTAAAGGACATATCACATCATACAAGAGTTCAAATGAAGCATGGAAAATAGTTTAGGATCTTTGGGACGATAAAAATCCCTCAAATATTTATGCCTAAGAAGTAGAGTTTCACAAGCTTTCTATTCACCCATAGGAACCCATCACTATGTTCATTGCCACATTTGAAGAATATCAATGCAATCTTTCATTATGTTGTTGCCAAATATCTAGTGAAAATATGACCATTATGTTACTTAAAAAACTCAAGGCTTATGAAACATTTGTAATTACCCTCTATAATCAAGCTCAAGCCTTAACTTGGGAGGAACTAAGAACACTATTATCCATGAATGAGGAACTTCTATTCTCAAAGAAATTGGAATGAAGGCCAGAGGACCCTTCAACAACTCAAAACATCATCACAATCACTCTAGTATTAGAAACAAGCAAGTCTCAAATTTTTTTCCAACAAGAATCTTACATATAATTACTTTGAAAAACAAGTTCAAGTGGAGAAATTTGATACAAAAAGAAGAACCACTCTAAGGCATCTACATCCAAGAACAACACTTATTATCATCACATCAATTGCATTGCTCAAGTGAATACTTGCTTTATCCATTGAAGTCAATGCTTTAATTACTTCAAGTCCTTCTCAAGAATGGATGTTTGATAGTGGTGCCACCTCCCACATGTGCAAGGATTGAGAATCATTTCAAAGAGCACCGAGGAGAATTTTACTTAGGCAAGAACAAAACTCTACCCATAGAAGGCTAAGGAAAGGTTACCATTACCAATCATAAGGGAGAAAAAAAAGCTTTGAACAATGTACTTTTCTTGCCCAATATTTGCATGAATTTACTTTCACTAAAGGTTATGATGGATGATCACAAACAACTTTGTTAAGGCGATTGATCCCTTTATCTCTCACATCATAGCCCAAGGAGTTAAAGACAGAGGACTTTACAAGATTTCTTGTTTCCTCACAAAAGATTCTCTTCCCAATTCATTCCATGGAGGATATGGACATACTTCATATCTTATTTTTATTTTATCATCTCAATTGGTCAAAGGATTTCCCAAAATACGTAAGTTAAAGATGTTTTCTAAGCATGTACCCATGGCAAACAACATAGGGTCCCTATTCCAAAAGAGGTATCCACTCGAGCTAAGAAGCATCTAGCCCTTGCCCATATGGATCTTTGTGGTCCAATGAATATCGCATCACTAAGTGGATCAATCTATTTCCACCTTCTTGTAGATGACAACTTTAGAATTTTTTGTGTATTCTTCCTTAAATCAAAGCTAGAATCATTCTCCAAATTCAAAGATTGGATAGTTCAACTTGAGAATCAATCAACAACATCTTTGAAAACCATCCAATCTGATGATGGTAGAGAATTTCCCAGCCATGGGTTTTAAAACTTCCTCAAACAAAAGAGGATCAAATGACAAGCCACTCAACCTCACACTCCATCTCAAAATGGGGATGTAGAATGCAAAATTTGAAGCATCATGGAAACAATTCAAACAATGCTCCACAACAAAAATCATCCTCTAAAATTCTCGATCCAAGCCATTCACAAAACCATGCACATCCTTAATCAAATTTTCACTAGTGCACTTTCTAATATCACATTATTTCATGCTTATTATGGAAGAAAGCCCAATTTCAAATATTTCTATGTGTTCAACGAGGATGCCTATGTCCACATACCCAAGGAAGATAGCAACAATATTGCTTTCATTTCTAAGAAGCACATATTTATTGAATATAGTTGACTGTAGTGAATAGTCCAAAACTATTGCCTATACGATCTCAAGCATCACACAATAACCATCCCTAAGGATTTCATATTTGATGATAATTTCTAGTACTCAAAGATCCAACACCTGACTCTATGCTTACCATCTACAGTTCAAATGGCTATAGAGTACTCTTCAGATCCAATACAGAAGCAAGTATATCACAAAAATTAAGAAGGTCTCAAATACTTCTAGAGAAAAAAACAAAGATTAAAGTGACTTGGTCAATTATGCCCGCATGCATAGTATATAGAAAATACCTAAACCATCAACCAATCAAGAAGAAAAGGGTCATCCAATATGGGAAGAATCCATGAAGCTTGCGGTTCAATCCATCCAAGATAACAAGAGTTGGACACTGACACCTAGACCACCCAATCATCAAGTTAGTGGAAACAAATTTGCATGGACAAGTATAAATGAGATGGAACCTCAGAAAAGTACATAGCTTGAATACTTCCCAAAGGATACAACAAAAATATGGCATTGATTATGAAGAAACATTTTCTCCTACAACAACATACACTACAATATGCACACTACTTGCTCTAAGTGCTAAACGACATGTCTACAAAGTAGATGTCAAGATTGCATTTCTTATTGGAAAACTACAAGCATATGTATATATGGAACAACATACAAGTTTCAAAATCAAAGAAAAAGAAGATCAAGTATACAAACTTCACAAAGCACTCTATGGTCTAAAGCAAGCACATCACACATGGTATAAAAAGATCCACTCCTACTTTGAGGTTAATGGATTTCGAAGAAGTTCAACAGATGCAAATCTCTACATGTACAAACAGAATTTATTGCTTGCCTTTATCATACTTTATATTGATAATTTGATCTTGAATGGATCAACTAATGCTTGCATCCAACGTCTCATGATCCAAATTCATTAGAGTACCCCTTGACAAGTTTAACACTCCATTGTTTCTTAGGCATGGAAGCTTGGTAGTTACATGAAGGTAATTTTCTATCACAAAGGAAATATTGTTTTGATCTTCTTTCTAGGTATAACATGGATCAATGCCACTCTCTTTTTGTACCTTTGGAACCCAAAATCAAGCTTAACTTGGAGGATAAATCACCACTTGTGTATGTGCATGCATATTGACAACTTCTTAACACTTTGCTCTACTTAACCAACACTAGACCTAACATCATATATGCAATAGGTGTTCTTAGCCAATTCTCCCATCATCCTCATCAAAAATATTCAAAAGCTCCTCAAATATTACTTTGCTACCTTTCCCTCACATGAGATCATGGTAATTGGTATAGAGGGATTATTGATCTTGTTGGATATTTTGATTGAGATTGAGCTAACTATCTTATTTCTCAATGTTCCATCTCTGGTTACATATTCTTGCTTGGTGCAAGACTCATGTCTTGGGCAAGTAAGAAGCAACCCATAGTTGCGCTTTCATCTACGTAGGCTAAGTATTGAGCATACTATTTTGCAACATGTGAGGTCATATGGCTTTGACATTTATTATTTGATTTTGGTATTTTGCAAGATATTCCTACGTGCAAGTGCACTGACAACCTCTAAGGCTTGGCCATCACCGAGAATCCTATCTTCCATGCATAGAAAAAGCACATCCAAATCCAATACGACTTCATCCATGAGAAGATCATATCATATGAGATTACTTTGGAGAAGTGTACCTCTTAAGATAACCTGGCCAACATGTTCATGGAGGTTCTACCTCCTGTTCCACTCTAGCATATGTTGGACCTCTATACCATACAACCTCTCCGAAATGGAGCTATATGGGAGATGTTGAAGAGATGATTCTATTTCATCTCTATTTACATTTGAAATTATTTGACTACTTCGTTTCTGTGAGTGCATCTTGTTGGTGTAAATCACAAGCCTACACATTTGGCTTGGAAGACATCATGAAGACTCCACATGCATGAAGAACCATAGGAACATATGCTAGTGGTTTATTACCACTTTACCTAATTGTAAAAGTCTAATTTGACTTAGAATCTTTTGTAATCACCTACCTAAGTGATTCATGGAAAAGTAGATCACTTGATTCAGATAATATCTCCAAACTTTCAGATGCTTGATCATAGGAAGCCAAAGATTTGAATTTGAATTCAAATCCTAAGTCATTTCCTATAAAATTGGATGTGAAAAAGTCGCGGGTAGATCACTCCATTTTCGAGGCTCATTCTGTTGAGCTTGAGTGTGTGTAATGACTATACCATAGCCTACACCTCTCTACACCTTTTGGAAATTCTAGACATGCCAATGGGATTGTACACAATTGTTAATCAATAGATACATTTACATCATTCATCTCTGTATTCACTGCTTGTCTACTCCAAAGTCTATTAACTTGTCGATGGCATATCTCGGTCAATACTACTCCAAATTCAGTGATTCAAAGCTTGTTGGACTCAGCTCCAAGTCATCTACATGCTGACGAAGTTTGAAGTGATTTCATTCAGTCAATTCAGAGAAACCGTCATCGAGGTGCTCACTAGTCTATCTCTGCTACAGTCCTAAAAAGTCAGGGGTATAGCTAATTTTGCTAAATCAATTTCTTTGAGTATAGTTTGTCATTTTACATCATTTCACTTGCAAATGTTAGCTTACTAAGATAATTGAATACCCCTAGAAGGAATTTTATCAATTGCTACTATGCTGGTCACACTGAGCAAAACATTGAGCAGGTGTCAAGACCAAAATAGAAGGTTTTCTTGACTTTGTGACTTCCAAAGTTATCTGTTTTGATTCAATCATTGCACACATCATTTCCAAAGGACATAGGCTATTTCTTGGTGTCATTGGGAAGCTAAGGAAGTCTACTAATCAAGTCTGAAGCTAAAGAGGGCTGGTACAAAGCAGGTTTTAGCAGTACCTACTCAATCTCTTGGATCATCCATCCATTTCTCCCAACAGTGGTATCAGAGCAAATAAGGTAAAATGGGAGATGGTTTTCCTTCATTTATTGACAAATTCGATAGGAACAACTATCAAGCATGGTCTCTAAGGATGAAGACCTACTTACAAGGAAGGAGTCTCTATGGATACATCTCAGGAGATGAGGAATTGCCCTCATTCAAAGCAAGAGGTTTGCCAACCAAGGAGGAGCAAGAAAAACTCAACACATGGTGTGCAAGGGATGCATTGGCAAGGTCCTATTTACTCAAATCTATATCTGACTTTCTTTTACCTCATATCAGAAATTGTAAAAACTTCCCAAGAGACTTGGGAAACCTTGTCATCATATTTTTCCTCTAATACAAGGGCTAGGAAAAATTAGTTGTGGATTGAATTCACAACACTAAGGAAGCAACCTAAGCAAGCTGTTTCAGAATTTGTGACCAAGATCAAAGATGTTGCAAATCAGTTAGCAAGCATAGGAGAAGAAATTGAAGAAGAACAAATTGTAAGGCAGGTAATTAATGGAATCAAGGCTGATGACAAGTGGGAAAGCTTCACCACTGCAATGGATCTCTACATGGACATGCACACTCCAGATCTTACAACTCTCATGGGTCAACTATTCACACATGAAGCAAAGCTTACCAAGAATGGAGATACTACCAAAGGTAACAACTCTTCTGCCCTATACACTGATAAGAAATCTAAGGATAAAGGCAAGAGTAAGAAGGTGGAAGATGAATGCTCTACCTCCCAAGCCAACTATGTAGGGAGAGGTAGATCTTCAAGAGGTAGGGGTAGAGGAGGTAAGCAAGGTAGGGGGAGACCCTATAACTCATCACCATGTAACATTTGTGGTTTGTCAAACCACACCACAGATGAGTGTTACAGGAATTACAAAAATCTGAGAGGAAGAGGCTACCAAAGAGGTGGATACTCTCAGTCTAGAGGAAGGCTCAACCATCACCAAGGCCACAACAACAATTATAACAACAATTACAATGGCAACTACCAAGGAGGATTCAGAAACAGAAAGGACTACAACAACTACACAGAGGAGAAGGATGACTCTCTCTTGATCATGAACATGACTTCAAAGTGAGGTACAAATGATGATCACCTATTTTATATTGATTCAGGGTGTTTAAATCATGTGGCTGGTAATGTGGCACTACTCTCTGATCTTGAGGAACCAAAAGGTAAACACCAAGTCCAAACAGGTGATAATACAAAGCATTCTGTAGTTAAAGTTGGAAATGTGGAAACTTGTGATGGTAATCAGAGTTTGTTGAGCAGAGTACTTTATGTACTTACAATTACAAAGAACTTAATGAGCGTTGGTCAGATTGTAGAGAAAGGGTTGTAGGTCAGATTCAATCAGTATGGAGCATTTGTGGAGGACCCAAGACATGGATTCAAAAGGATAACTAAAGGAGAAAAATCAGGTAGACTTTTCACTTTTGAGTTGGAAGATACAAAGAACGTTGCATTATATAGTTATAAAGATCAAACACTTTCAGAGCTTGAGATTTGGCACAAGAGATTAGGGCACATAGGAGAAAGGACCTTGAAGCAAATGTGCAGGGACCAATGTGTGCTTGGGATACCTAATGTATCCAAGCAACATATGATTTACAAGTGTGGTGCTTGTTAATTTGGTAAGTCTCACAGGTTACCCTTCTCCAAGAAAGGATATATGCATGAAGACTATCTAGATCTTGTACACACAGATGTATGGGGACCTAGCAAAGACCCCTCAGTCTCAGGTTCAAGGTATTATGTGTCTTTTATTGATGACTATAGCAGATGGACTGTATTATACTTTATGAAGCACAAGGATGAAGTATTTAATTGTTTTAAGAAATATCTTGCATTAGTTGAAAATCAGACAAGAAGGAATTTAAAGAGGCTAAGGTCACATGGAGGAGGTTGTACTTCTCCAATGAATTTGAGGACTTCTTGCATGACAGAGGCATCAAAAGGGAAATAACCACAAGGTACTCTCTTGAGCAGAATGGGGTAGCTGAAAGAAGAAATAGGTTAATAGTTGAGACAACTAGATCTATGCTTAATGAGAAGAAATTACCTAACTATCTATGGGCAGAGAGTGTCTCTACTACCACCTATCTCATAAACAGGTTACCATCAAAGTCACCTGATGGTATGACACCATATGAAGCATGGCATGGTAAGAGACCATCATTGGATCACTGCAAAATTTTTGGATGTGTAGCATATGTACACATTCCTTCACAGGTAAGAGGAAAGCTAGATCCAAAGGCTGAAAAATGTATTTTCATTGGATATGATTTAAATAAAAAAGGTTACAGGTTTTATAACCCTACCAACAAGGGATTTATGGTAAGTAGAGATGTGATCTTTGATGAGAATGATTCTTGGTATGAGAATGAATGCAGGAAGGTCAAACTACCCTATGATTTGGAAGAGGAATTTCCAAAACTTACAAAGGAGGAACCAACTCAGAAAGAAGACTCAAGTTTAGATGATGAAGATACAATCAACCTTGAAGAGTTCAAGGCATGGAAGTCCAAAGGAAAAATGAAGATGAAGAAGCTTGAGGACATACCAGAATCTTCAACTCAATAAATCAGAAGGTCTCAAAGAGAGAGCAAAAGACCTATCAGATATGGGTATGATACATCTCTTGTTACTAAACATTCAATTTATCTTGCAAAGGATTTGCTAAATGAAGAACTAGGATCATATGAAGAAGCAATCACAAAATCAGAATGGAAGGAAGCTATGGATGAGGAGATTGAAGCACTCAAGGAGAGTGATACATGGGAGTTAGTACCCCAAGAAGGACTCCATGAAGGTAATAGGATCCAGATGGATCTATAAATTGAAAAGAAATTCTGATGGCACAATTAACAGGTACAAGGCCAGATTAGTAGCCAAGGGTTTTGCACAAACCCAAGGCATTGACTATGAAGAAACATTTTCTCCTGTGGCCAAGATGCCAACAATCAGAGTGTTGGTGAGTGTGGCTGCATCAAAGAATTGGAACATGTACCAATTGGATGTCAAGAATGCTTTCTTGAATGGATGGATTTCAGAAGAGGTTTATATGTCACAACCTCCTGGCTATGAAGACCCTAAGAAGGTAACTTATGTTTGCAAATTAAAGAAGGCTTTATATGGATTGAAGCAGGCACCTAGGGCATGGAATTACAGGCTAACTACATACCTCCAAGACCAAGGTTTTGTCATGAGTAAGGCTGACACTTCTCTGTTCATTAAGAGAAGTAATTAAGAGGTAATCTATCTTTGTGTTTATGTTGATGACATCATCATTACAGGCAATGATGTAAATGGAATTAGAAGCATCAAAAGCCAGATGATGAAGGAATTCAAGATCAATGATCTTGGATTATTGAAGTATTTTTTGGGACTTGAATTAGTTTACACTAATTCAGGAATATACATTACTCAGAAGAAGTATGTGCAAGACATGTTGAAGAAATTTCACTTGCAGGATGCTAAAGCAGCAAGCACTCCAATGGAGGTGAACTTAAAGCTAAGTGCCCATGAAGGTGATGAAGTCCAAGACATTACAGGTTATCAAAGTATGGTAGGTAGCTTGAACTATGCTACCTTAACTAGAATTGACATTGCATATGGAGTTAGTGTGCTAAGTCAATTTATGCACAAGCCAAGGATACCTCACTTAGAGGCTGCCAAAAGAATCTTGAAGTATCTCAAGGGTACACAGAACCATGGTTTGTACTTTCCTTACACTTCAGATATTGACATAAAAGTTTATTCAGATGCAGATTGGGCAGGATGCAAGGATGATAGGAGAAGCACTTCAGGATACATTTCTTTTGCAGGTGACAAACCGATTTCATGGTCTGCAAAGAAGCAACCAACTGTTGCATTGTCTTCTACAGAAGCAGAGTATAGAGGGCTAGCTAATGCCACTCAAGAAGCAATTTGGATTAAGCTTTTGTATTCAGAATTGGGCTTATATACTAGGCCTCCAATTATCTTTGGAGATAATACAAGTTCTCTTCACCTTGCAGCTAATCCTATCTATCATGCCAAGGCCAAACACATAGAAGTTCATTATCATTATGTGAGAGAGAAGTTGCTTAGCAAGGACATTCAGCTGACCTATGTGTCAACCAACATGCAATGTGCAGATTTGCTGACTAAAGCTTTGGATGGGACCAAACTTTGCAGGTTCAACTCTATGATTGGATTGCAGGATGTACTTGAAGATTGAAGATGAAGACTTAAGCCAAAATGTTTGGCTTGAGGGGGAGCTGTTGGTGTAAATCACAAGCCTACACATTTGGCTTGGAAGACATCATGAAGACTCCACATGCATGAAGAGCCATATGAACATATGCTAGTGGTTTATTACCACTTTACCTAATTGTAAAAGTCTAATTTGACTTAGAATCTTTTATAATCACCTACCTAAGTGATTCGTGGAAAAGTAGATCACTTGATTGAGAGAATATCTCCAAACTTTGAGATGCTTGATCATAGGAAGCCAAAGATTTGAATTTGAATTCAAATCCTAAGTCATTTCCTATAAAATTGGATGTGAAAAAGTCGCGGGTAGATCATTCCATTTCCGAGGCTCATTCTGTTGAGCTTGAGTGTGTGTAAGGACTATACCATAGCCTACACCTCTCTACACCATTTGGCAATGCTAAACATGCCAATGGGATTTTACACAATTGTTAATCAATAGATACATTTACATCATTCATCTCTGTATTCACTGCTTGTCTACTCCAAAGTCTGTTAACTTGTCAAGGGCATATCTCGGTCAATACTACTCCAAATTCAGTGATTCAAAGCTTGTTGGATTCAGCTCAAAGTCATCTACATTCTGACAGAGGTTCAAGTGATTTCATTCAGCCAATGCAGAGAAATCGTCGTCGAGGTGCTCACTGGTCTATCTTTGCTACAGTCCTAAAAAGTCGGAGGTATAGCTAATTTTGCTAAATCAATTTCTCTGAGTATAGTTTGTCATTTTACATCATTACACTTGAAAATGTTAGCTTACTAAGCTAATTGAATACCCCTAGAAGGAATTTTATCAATTGCTACTGTGCTGGTCACACTGAGCAAAACATTGATCAGGTGTCAAGACCAAAATAGAAGGTTTTCTTGACTTTGTGACTTCCAAAGTTATCTATTTTGATTCAATCATTGCACACATCATTCCCAAAGGACATAGGCTATTTCTTGGTGTCATTGGGAAGCTAAGGAAGTCTACTAATCAAGTCTGAAGCTAAAGAGGGCTGGTACAAAGCAGGTTTTAGCAGTACCTACTTAATCTCTTGGATCATCCATCCATTTCTCCCAACACATCTCAATTTCATATTTAGGACTCACTTAATTTTTCATTTCTTTGGTTGCATTTGGGATACCTTGACATTTTCTTCTCCCTTGTATTCATTATTCTTCAAGCGGAATTATTTTGAGAACCTCCTCCAGATCTTTATAAGGAGGGCCTCTCCTTCCCACATTGTTCTTGGTTAGAAGTCTGAGAGCTCACTTTATTCTCTTGGAAATTTCACTCTAATCCACATGTGAAATCTCACATTTCATGGTCTACTCCTTGGTTTTCTTCTGGGGTTCCATATTTGACATGTACTACCTTAGACAATGGTGGTGGTTGTTGACCTAAGACAAGTTGTGTCTACTAATATTGAAGAAGTTCATAGGTTGGGCTAGGTTGTTGATAAGGTGCTTGAAACTACAATTGATCTTGTTGAGGGTTATTTTGATAGGTTTGATATTCCATTTGGTATCTGTAAAACTCATAATCTAAGTTTGCATAGGTTAAGTTTGACAGCTCTAGTAGTTTTGATAATTCTAGGACCTAATCAATTGGTATGTTTCTTGATAAGACTAGGTTGATGCTATTAATCTCTATAAAATAACTTTTGTAAGGAAAAGTGTGTTGGGATGACCTCCACCACACTGCAAACATCTAGTAAGGGTTTGTATATAGAAAGAGGGAACTTGTTATACTCTTAATCAAAGTTGGAATCCTATTTGTTTCACATTAAGTCTGGTAGCTCCTCAACTAAAGGGATTTGAGATGTTATGTTAAGTGAGTAATAAATTTGACTATGAAATTAGATTATTTTGATAGAAACTTCACATACTTTACTAGGTTTTCCTCTAGGTCCAAATACTCACTAGGAAATTCCTCTATATTGGTCTTGTTGAGTCCTAATGCCCACAGGAAGTATGATTATACAAGCCTTTATCTGGCTCAAACCCCTCGGAATCGATCGACTTGGCTTACCTAGAGCCCACAATTATCTCTCGATTGATACTTTGTCTATGCACTAGCTCATATGCTTCGCACTCACATTTCCTTCCCATTTTCACATACACATGCTCATGCACTTTCTTTTATTCTCTCACTTACTCTTGTACATACACCCACTTACCCACACACACTCTCACTCACTCCTTCCCTTCACTCTCCTACACACGCACATGCACACGCACTTCTACTCTCCCATACACTTTAACACGTTTTGTCCCAAAGACCCACATATACCAGCATACCCCTTCACTCATTCACACGCACCTACACTTCCACATCCGCTCTCACACACCTTCTTTCTCATTCATAGATCCACACACAAACACTCTTCTCTTTCTCACACGATCTCTTTTTCTCTCACCTTTTCTTTTCGCTCTTCCTCTTTCCCTGTTTTCACACTTGCACTCACCAATCCCTATTATCACTTACTCATGCACCCGCGAACACATGTAAATATAATCTCCCTCATACACCCCCAAGAAGAGAATCCATGCACAATGTTCAAACCTCCAAAATCGGACTCTGAGCTCCCAAAGATGTTGATCACGATCGAGCTTAAAGGAACCCTCGTTCAATTGCATGTACGGACGATTCAATCTTCTCTGTATCCTTTAGTTTTCTCCAACAACCTTCACCCCACAAGTGCTCACAATCTCTTTTCCAGTGTCCCCAATCCTAAGGCCTAAAATAACTTCAGCAACACTAACTATTGCACACGGAAACATCACACATGTCCCTCTCCCATAGGGCTTTGGTCCTCTGAGTCATTAGAGAAAAGAAACTTCTTACAGAGTACCCTGTTTAGCAGCTCATGTGGATCATAGATTATCCACAATGATCCTTTTGTCCTTTTTGGTTCAGAGTTTTTTTTTTCAAGTGATCAGAGGAATCATTGTTTACCACTTTTTCTCAGATTACTGAAATGCTTTGCTTTTGGTAGGCTCCTTTACATGAATAACAATGTATATCCAAACTCACACATAAGTCTAGCTTAGGTCCTTTCACCAAAGCAACAGTAGCACCAGTAGAGAGACTTATATGGTATCATGGGGGATATTATATTGACAAGAATGTGAGAATCTATGGCTTTTGAGCTGGCAGAATTCCCACACCCCATATACTATAAACAGGAATTTCCCTTCAGGAGAACACATAATCTATTGCCTTCCGAGTTCCTACATACTTTGCAAGGGGGGGGGGAGGTACAACCAAATAGCGTGAGCTTTATCTCCCGATCATCTCTAAAGACCGGATTATCTAAATTCATATGCACTCCCAACAAGTCAAGCGGTGGTTCGATATATCAAAGTTTGTACAGTTACGACAATCACTCTTTACCCCGTAGAATGCTTAAAGATCACCATAATTACATGATATCACACTTCCAAATCAAATAAAATGGTTCAACTATGCCAACGATCTGGACAACTGAGCTCATCCACATGAATACCGCAGTATGCATATGGTTACATGTGACTATATCCTCATTACCACCGGGAAATGGATATTTTGGTCATGTCACGATTCTACACACATTTAGGGCGTGCACATAGAGTTCATGCAATTTCCCAAGTTAATACAATACAAGATCACAACGTAGTGACATCAAACACTCTGGCTCCTTTTTAGAATATACTAAACTCAGACAAAGTCAAAGCCCAATTTCCTTACATGGAAGTGAATGCAATTTCAGCTTCAGGTTGTCAATGGGACCCTTTTTCTCAAATTCGGCAGTCGTTGTTTCCCTATGTCTAAAATTTCGCTTGGTAGGAGAGGACAGTTGAAATGGCTTATGCCCATCGGAATACCATGCAATCCAGTGACAGGTGATTTGAGTAGCGAGTCCACAACAACCGCACCCGTTCTCATTTGACTATGTGGCATCACAAGCAATGAACATCATCTTGTAAAGTAGTCAGGGCTAAAAGTCCACAACAAAAACCTCTTCCCAGAAATCATCATTACTTACCTGGAGTATGATGTTCCACAAAATGTGTATTTGTCAGCATTCTTGGACCGGTTGTGATAAACCACTATTGTTGTAATTGAATGGCATTTCATTTGCCAAGGAAGAGAAAAGTTAGCTCTCTATGTGAATATAGAAGGATTTGATAGTAGCATCCATGAAGGGAGAGCGCAACACGAGATAGCAGAAACTAATCCATGGAGATGGTATCACCTTTTATAGGATAGCCAATAACCGTTCGTAGCTTTGATCGGTCTCCAAAATCTCCCCTTTGCATCGATAGTCAGCTCCCGTCAATTCCAAATTCCATGGCCTTTTAGCCTGCCTTGCTAAAGTGTTTAGATGTCCCACAAGAGTTGAATGCTGAGTCTCCACCTGCACTATGAACGCCAAGCTCTCACCCCCGCATCTAAGTTTGGGCACAAATCAGCAACCATGAACTGCCATGTCCATCAGAAGGGGTTGTTTCCTCTGCTCTTCCTTCGTCAACAGGACGCAGAGCCTCATCCCAATATTTCTATGAGTTTCCATGGCTCAATGCCCTCCAACAGAGCACCGTCTCTCCATGCCACCATGCATCAAGAAGGATCCCCAAAACTTCCTAGATCCAAGTTTCCCCCTCCTTCCCTTTGTCTTCTTCACCTACACATCCGCAAAAAAACAAGACCTCCCTCTGTGTAATTCTAGAGTCCTGTTTTCCTCTAACAAACCACCATTTATTTCCTGACACAGCGAGCTATTTTCCTAGCTATCAGTTGCCCCTGTCGACCCCGGCCAGATCTGTGTGCTTTTTCCCCCCTGTTGCCTCTTGCACACACCCCCTCGCCCACTGAGGATCGAATCCAAGACCTTCAACTTTCCCCCAGCCCACCGAGGTTAGCTCCTCCTGACACCAGCGTCACCACTCCCCTTGCCATTGCCTTGCATATGAGAATCATCCAAAATGCCCACTCTCCGTACTCCGCGTCCAGGCCAGCAATCCCCCTCGAATGCTCTCTTGGCATTGTTCTCTGGCAGCTCCCCTTCCACGATGGTCTCCTTCCCCACTCTGATGAATTGCGGCCAATACCCCCACATATGTTAAATCCCCTCCAGATCCTTCCTCGATCTGCTGCCTAGAGTCTCCGTACTTGCAGAGACACGTAAAAACAAAAACGAGAGAGAGAGAGAGAAGAGAGGGAGAATTAATTTTCTTTTTAATTCTTTCTTCTCCACTTCCCCCACTAACCCACCACTCTGACACACCACTACCCCCCACACACAATTCTCTTCCCCCAAAAAAACAAAAAACAAAAGCAGAAAGAAAACTAGAAAATTAATGGAGAGAGAGCCCCCCAAATGTGCGTATTGTATTGACGGGCATCCTGTCATCTTGACATGTCAAGGGGTGGGCAATAAGTGCCCATCTTCCCACCTTCAATACCCAAACCTTATTCTTCATCCCCTTTTTGGGTACCTATGATATCAGTCAAAGCATTGCCCACAACCATATTTTCTTCAAGCGAATCCTACAAAAAGTCTTCCATTTTCATATGGTTCCTCATTTGGATAGGTTCCCTTAGTTTACGTTTTCTCAGATATTTGAACACCGGCTTAGCATAACTATGCTCTAAGTATCCTGCAATCAAATCTGTCTGTGAGCCAACGCTTCTTCGATACAGCATGTCGATTGCATGCGTTACTTTTTCTCATCCTTCCTGATGGCACCCCAATTCCGCCTGCAAATTACCTATAATATAACATCTGTTCTACACAATGAGGACATGTTAGTGCAAAAGATAGTCAATAAACATAGTTAACAGGTCTCTCTTGATGTAGACTAGAAGTAATTCCTTGAGGAGGTAATTCCTCTACTTAGCTCTTCTTTTTGTAAATTGACATGCGTTTAATCTCGCTAAATTCCTTGGTTTTTGCTTATATATGTGAATGAAGGAAGAGTATTGTGTTAGAACTCACTAACGAGCTTATCTAAGAGTGTTTTGATAGTCATCTATTGATATCTTCTAAGAGGTTGGAACTATGATAAGGCCAATCCTAGTAGAATTAGACAAAAAGACTCATATTGGGTGAATAACTTGTTGAAATTTAGCACTCAAAGTCTATTTGAATTCCACTTTATGATAAAGGATCCCCAAAAGCATAAAAGTGTTCCTTCATACACTCATTAATTTGAGATGATTGTAAGCTTTGTCCAACTAGGATTTTTACTATAGGCATAGGCCTTACCTAATCTAGAGTTGTATGTTGTGGTTGTGACCATGGGTGGACTAGATTTGGGGACGGCCCAACAGATGTAGCAAAAGAAAAGTTGAAACTCCATCTAATTTGGTATAATGGAAGTGGTAGTTTTGAACTCCATTGAGGTCCTCCCACCATGTCCCTTCTTCCATTCCTCAACTAACTTGCATACCGATGTTGATATATTTAGATAATGATGTGGGTGAACACACTAGGACTGCCAGGGCACTTTTTACCTCTTTAGGAGGTTTTTTTCCCTCCACTTGTATATATGTCTATAACCCTAACGAGTCATTTATCTTTGTACATTCTAGTGGTAATACATTCAGTATTTTGTGTTGTGCACTAAGCTTCTTCGTTCTTGTGCTATTCGCATGCTTTCATAGACATCAAACTCCAACAATTCGTATCAGAGCAAGTCATTGCTTGATCTAGGGCATCATTGACACCCCTCTGGTCATAGTCTCAAAATCGCACGAAATTTGGTGAGCATACTCAAGGTGATTAGAAGATCAAAAAAGCTTTGTTATGTAGTGCCAAATTGCAATCTAAGCTCGTTTTGGCCTTCGAATGCACTATCACAATGCTTGTGCAAGCAATTTTGTCTTTTTTGCCAAAGATACATACATGTTTTGGTTCGCCAATATAAGCATCTCGGAGTCTCCTATAGGCTTCGCAGAACTCAATAGGGTACTTTTGTTCAACTTTTTGAGATACAATCATCTTTCTACATTAGGGTATTTTAGTCAGTGGCCATGGCTGAAAGCAGTGATGTATTTTGTATGCTGGTTGTTGAGGATAAGTTGGATGGTACTAATTACCCACTATGGGCTTATATGATGCCTCATGTATTGGTGGAAAAAGGACTATGGAATATTGTGCAAGGTGTTGAAAAAATGTCCTATTACACCTGCAAACATAGTTGCTGAAGGTGATGTAGATGACATTGAAGATGACAATATTCTTCATGTTCCTGTTCGTGCACTTACCACTTTATACTAGCAAGGAATGAGGCTCATCTTGCTTACCTCCAAAAACAGTTGAAGTGTGAGCACATGAATGAAGGAGATTCCATGGACAATTTTCTAACAAAGATCAAAGATTTGAAGGAATAGTTGATGTCCGCTGATGAAGTCTTGCCTGACAGTTCACTTATGCAGACTGTTTTGAATAGTCTTCCAGATTCATATCAAAGTTTTGCTTCTACTCTTCCTTTGATGATGAAAGGCAATCCAAATGCCTTAACATTTGAGGAGTTTGTCTCCGTTCTATTGCAGGAAAATCAATCTAGGAAAAACATGTCCATTATGCGCATTGCAGATCAAGCTTTCTTGGCTAGTCAAAAGGGCAAAGGTAAATGGAGCTCTTCTACTAGTAAGCAAAAGTTTACTAATTCTACATAATCAAAGATGGATGACAGAGATGAGAAGAAAACAGAAAATCATAAATTGTTTTGCAAATATTGTAAAGCAAATAATCATGTCATAAAGTTTTGTCCAAAACTGGCTGCAAAAGATGCAAAGAAGAAAGAGGTTGGAATGGTTGTTATAAAGGCCTCTACACTAAAAACATAGTCTTCTAGTCTTGTGCAAAATGAAGAATGGGAGTTTACTATTTTTTGCAATTTTGACCCATCTTTTCATGAGCAATGTAATTCTATAGTAGACTCAGATGTTTGGTACTTTGATGGTGGTGCAACCAAACATATTACCTCTTAGTGTAGTTTCTTCACTTCACTCGAGCTTGCCCCTACAAGGAATACTATCACATGTGCCAATGACTCCTCTTATCCTATCATGGGAGTTGATAAGATCATTCTGACTACTGTTGATGGTAGTTCTTTTACATTGTTGGATGTTGTATTTGTGCTAAGGATCAAGAAGAATTTGTTATCAGTTTCAGCTTTAGCCAAGATTGGCTTGGTTGTGAAATTGGGTGATGATAGATGTACAGTTCATAATCTCTCAAATTGCAAGGTCATTATTGCTTCTAGTATTTTATGTCGTGGGTTGTATAAGCTCATAGACTATCAAAAATATGTAAATGATTCAAGATGTATAGTACATGATTCTCAGGCTATGTCAGATGCAAAGCTTTGGCATGCATGCTTTGGTCATTTGAAGTTTGCTAGTTTGCTACACCTACAGAAATCTGAAATGGTGTCCTGTCTACCCAAACTTGAGTCACTTGGTAAACATGTATGTGAAGGCTATATTTTGGGCAAATTGCAGTGTTCCTCGTTCCCAAAAGATGGTTCAGTTTGAGCCACTCAAAAATTGTAACTTGTTCATAGTGATGTCTTTGGTCCTATGTAGACATCCTCTTTTGGAAAGTATATTTACTGTTTGTGACTTACCAAACCACTATATGTTTTATTTGAAGAAAACATATACAAGAATGCCTGACATCCATTAATTGCTAACAATCTCCCACTAAATGCCAATATGGTTGATGTGTCCAAGGGAGAAAAAATAAAGAATGAACAAGAATATATGAGTATGATTATATGACCTAGAACTCCCATCCGATGGCCATGTTACATAGTATACGAGGGTTTGTGCACAAGAAGTTCAAGTGACTCCCATCAAGTGGCAATAGTTTCTAAATCTATCCTATGGTAGAGCTTTTATCAAGGCATCTGCTATATTTTAAATAGTATGAATCTTCTCAACTAAAATGCATTCAATTGCTAAGCAATTATAATTGACTAATAAAGTGATCTCACACCTCAATGTGCTCGGTCTTTACATAATATATGAGATTCATAGTGAATACAATAGCACAATGGTTGTGACTGAGTAAACAAGGTACAAGTTGAGGTATGCCTAAATCACATGTCAACCTAGAAAGCCACAATGCTTCCTTACATACCTCATTTCTTGCAACATATTTTTATTTTGTATTGAAAACAGTTCTATGTTCTTGAAGATAAGACATCCAAGAAATAGCTCCACTTGTGAATTGAAAAATGTACCATAAAGTAGACTTCTTTGTATCCAATGATTAGTGCACCACCTCTAGCCAAGCATAGAAACATATCCCTAATGCCACACAGATATCTCAGTATCATTTTGACTACACCCCAATGCTTCTTGCCAAGATTGGGCATATATTTGCTCACAAATCCCACTATAAATGTAGTGTCAAGTATGGTACCTAGCATAGCATATATGAGACTACCAATGCTAGATTGATAAGGAATTTTGTTCATGAACTCCTTCTCTCCATCAAATTGGGGACAATCAATCTTGCTTAGATTCAGATACGTAAGAAATGTTGTAGTCAATGCCTTCCCACCATGCATACTTAATCTATGAAGTTCTTTGGTAGACAATTATATGTGTCTCTTACTCCTATCATGACTAGTTCTCATGCCAATCATGTGTTTGACATCTCCCAAATCCTTCATGTCAAGTTTCTAACCTGACATTGCCATCAACATATCATTAATATAAAGTATCAACTTGGGACTTCATGAGTGCATCAAGCATTTGATACCGTTGTCTATGTGATTGCTTAAGTCTTGTATATAGAGAAAGGAAATAGGTTTGGTTGCAAGTTCTTTAGACTAGATATGTAACATACAAATTTTCATCATGAGCTATGGTTAATTTACTGATGGAAAAGAAATAAAATAAAGAAGCACTTGGAAGATTTTACTTGAGATTAAGGCTAAAGAATAAAATTTTAATTGGAATCCACGAGGGCTCAAATGGACTCAAGCAATGGGATTATTTAGTTTAGAAGGAGGACGTACATCCTTGATGCTCCTAACTTATATATGAAAAAATTATATGAACATATAGATGCATCAAACATAGAACACTTTGAATACTATAAGACTCTATTAAAAGTACAAGCAAGATCCTATTGATAACAAATCAAGTTTTATGTCTACATGAAGTAGCATTTTTCCTAGAGAACACATGCATTCAAGAAGCTTCCGGGCCTTAGACATTCCTCAAGTGAAGTGGTAATGCATTAAGATGGACTTCATAAGTACAATACCTTTGGTTCTTGCATTTGATGCTACTACATTATTACTTGACCATCTAAAAGGTAGCGCACTTAATCTTCGTAAAGAAGACGAGAAATTGTATCAAAGAAATATTTTATGTGTAAGGATTATCTCCAAGTATTAGTAGTGATTGAGACTCCAAGTTCACCTCTTATTTTTGGACATTTTTATTTGAGTCATTTGTACATTAATTGAAATTCCCACATATCACCATCATCAAATAAAGGGAGAGAATAAAAGAGTGAAATAGGTAAAAGATCAATCCAACTTCAACCACTTGTAAAGTACGCTTGTATTTTGAAAATTAATTCCTTCATTACGTTATATGAATTGAATGCATAAACTCTATGAACTTTAGTGGCTCAATCATAAGAGCATATTTTACTAAAGAGATAGTGCATAAACATGAAAAATCAAGTAATTATTATAAAAACAAATCTTTTATCAACTCAATAAAGGTTGAAAATATCGTGCAAATAAGAATATTTCTATGAAATAATTTCAAGTTTGAGAAAAAGTCCTTGTAGAGTTTGAATCACAGCAAAGTTCCCAATCATTGTGAAAGTATAGTAAACTTGGTTCTAGATATTTTGTTGATTAAGGTGACGATAGATATACTCTAGTTTATCATGGGGTTGTGTTGCAAGTCTAGCCCTCAGTTATCATTGTCAATTCCTCATCATGAAGCTCAGTTTGTCACAACTCTACCTCTCTATCATGGTGCCTTCCTTCTTTGTGCAACAATCAGGCTTGATTCATGTGGCTTTGAGGATTTATTCCTCAAAAGTATTTGTGTGTTGTGAAGTTATGATATTAAACCATTATTTTTACCTCAAAGCATTGGAAGGGGGTTTTGAATGTTTGGGGGGGGGGGGGGGGGGGGGGGTTCTTTCCATTTGAACTATGCTTTCGGAGTTATCAAAGGACAGCAATGTAGAAGTGAAGAATAAAGTGAGAAAAAAAAAAGAAATTAATTTAAAATCGAGAAAGAAAAAGAGGTAAAATATATTTAAGCTAAAAATCCCTTGCTCTCTCTCTCTCTCTAGTTGTTGTCATGCCGTCTCTTTTTCCTCCTTTCTCTTCCCTCTTCTCTCGTTTGTGCTCCCACTATCTCTACACCTCTCCTTTTCTTGCCTCTACCCCATTCATGGGTATTGCCTCATTAATCAAGAGCAATCTGGATCCGATCATTGCCATGAAGGAAATAAGGAGTCTCTCCCACTCTTTGAGGTGAAACCCCCAATCTAAAGGCTGAGGTGGTAGAAGACCAAGAGGAGCTAACAAAGACATGCTTGATTGGTTAGTTGTTTGGTCATCATCTCATAGTAGAAAGCATAAGAATTTAGCTCTGACAAGAATGATTTCCAAGGGGTGTTGGCCATCAAGCAGGTAGAACAATAGTAGCATGAGTGGAATTCATGGCTCAAGTAGGCATAGGAGAAGAGGAATCATGTAAAAGGAATCTCCACAATCAAACTAAACAAGAATATATGTTTTACTTCACAAACAATGATTTTCATCACTAAAAACATTGTAAAAATCCTAGTATGTCAATACTAGCTCTATTTTGTTCAACCTAAGAAGTTCTTGATCTTGATAAGCTTAGGTATAAGTCACATATCAATTTTCATATTTTGTGGATTTCCTTTGAGCCTTGGAATTAGTTAGAGAACCTATTTCTTAATTATGTCAAACACTAGGTATGAAATCAGTCAAAACTAGCTCAAAAATTGTAAAAGGATCTTGATAGCTCATTTTGAAGATTGGCTTGCAAGAGGTTAGCTTGTGTGAGAAAGTAGAATTTTGGCTAGTGAGAGATTGTAATCTTCTTTGATAAATAGAGGTTTCCATTTTTCTACTCGACATTCTCTTCCTCATATCTATGTGTGTGTGCCTTGCTTGCTTCTCCCTTTCACATTTGTGTACATCACTTGCTCTCAATCATCATATTACCTTGACATCTATGTGGGTTGACAATTAGGAGGTTAATATTCTTCGATGTTGGTACTCACCATTGTTCTATGAGAGAAACCAAATTCGGCACCATTGTCGAGGAGCACTGCTTGAGGGACGAGCATGTGATGGTCAGTGTAGAGAAAAGATGTTGGAATCATTATTAAGTAATATTTCTTTATTTTTTTGTTATTATCTTGCTTCATTTTCATTTCATCATCTCCATTCAACCCTCCACCTTCCTAATCCATCTCCTTCTTTACTAAAATCTCACCTTCCGATCTAGACCATATATATACCTTCCCCCATACACTCCTCATTTGCTTCGATGTGTGTGTGTGAGAGAGAGTGTGTATCTGCACATGTTTTCCATATTTCTTGCTATTTTTTTGCAAATTCAGGTTCATCATTAGCTCTAGTAGGTCACACATGTATAACAAACCTCTACATAGGTCCCAAGATGAAACGTTCCATCAGTCACAATAGATAGGAAATTTGTTTTTTTGGTACTAGTAAGAAACAAATATTCCATTATACGAAGGAACATAGAGGTAGTGCAAAATGCTAAAGTGCATTGTCACCTCACTCCAAAGGAACTACTTAAAGTGAAACCAGAATTTTGGAAACATGTGGCTAACCAAGTCCCAAAACTTAATCACTCAAAGGTTGGATTCAAAAGGAAAGTGCCTAAAATACCAATAGATAACATACATAAGCAAAGGTGAAGAATGTAATACCCATCTTCTCACTACTTACTAAGGTCATACAACCAAGGCTATCATAGATTCACGTACAACTATTACCTTTGCTACCACATCTTTATGGATGTGGTGGGGAAAACAGATCTTATGTCCCACTTGAATGAAACTTCAAACAGTGGATGACCATATTGAACGCCCACTAGGGTTGCTGGAAGGAATTACTATCATTTCTTGTAGTATAGAGTTCAAACATGCATTTTCCATATGTGAGTTTGGGAAGAACCATGTGTACAAAACATTATTAGGTATACCATTCATGTGACAACTACAAATAGTACAAGATTGGGGCACCAACTCTTTGTATTTAAAGCACTTAGGGGTAATGACTGAAGCCAATTTGAAAGACTATACATATAGAGATGTCCCACCCCTACAATGCAATTATATCCACAAGATACAAGATAACTATTGGTACATCGAGTGAACTATTATGATCCATCTTGGATGAATGAAGTTACTCATTCATGGATATGTAAAGTAGCTAAAGAGGAAGAGAAGAGAGTAGAGCCTAGAGAATAAGGCATGCCCCAAAAATCTAGATCTATCCAAGACCCAAGCTATCCACCAATGGTAATCCTAGATGAAGAACTTGAGCCCCATGTTTGGGTTGAGATACTAGAGACTATGGACATAATTCTATTCATTTGTGGATGATGGAGACCTAGAATCCATAGTGATGGATGATTTTTGTGATTCATAAGAAGAATATATGTATATGATAGAAGCAAAGAAAAATGACCAAAGTAAACCCAAGAGCAATATCTATAACGAAGGAGAAACATGATGGAAAAACGAAAAAGAAGTGTAGGAAACCTTCACAAGTGGATGAAGAATCTTCGTTTAAAGAGTATGAAATCAAAGACAGAAAAATCTTAATGAATATCCCAAAGAGAGAAGCACTAATGGGAGAAGCTTATGACAACAAAGAAGTGATCAAGAAAATCATAATGATAGTTGAAGATCAGGAAGAGTGATGGAGGCACATAAGAGATTATCTAAGTCGTAAAGGGAGATAGAATTAACCAATTTTCTATGAGAATATAGAGACATATTCACATGTACATACAAAGATTTGAAAGGAATTGACCCAAAGATTTGTTCAAATGGGATCCCTGAGACACTAAGGCTAAACATACAAAATAAAAACCTTACACATATAATGATACTTATCTTGCTAAGTAAAATAATAAATTGATAAATTGAAAGATCCAAGATTCATCTATGGAATTGAGCATATTGAATGGGTATCCTCCATTGTTTTGTGCCAAAAAATAATTATAAGTTATCTGTATGCATTAACTTGAAAAAAGTTAATACAACCACAATTAGGGATAGTTATTCGCTTCCTATTATAGAATGTTTATTAGAATAGGTAGTAGGAAAATTTTCACGATATAACCAAGTGGCCATAGCCCCAAAAGATCAACACGAGATAGATGTTATCACTAAATGGGAAATTTATGCCTTTTGTGTGATGCCATTTAGACTCACCAATTCCCCCTCTACCTTTGAGTGGATAATATGTCATGTTCTTAAGGAATTTTTGTAAATGAATTTAGAAGTCTATGTATGCACATTCCCACATAATAAAAAGCTATATCCTAGAGCTTAGGAAAATAGTTGACAAATACACAACATATCACATATGTCTGAACCCAAAAACATGTGTATTCATGGTATGTCAAGGAAAATTTTTGGGTCACATTGTTTCAAACAATAGAATATCAACATATGAAGATAAAGTTAGAGCCATTATGGAGTTACTTCAACCTAAGGTGGTAAGGAAAGAACAAACATGTAAAAACCAATGAGAAAGAAGTCAAAAGATCTCAAAGGTATCAATTTCTAGCAAGAAGCATTTACAAGAATGAAAATCATAGAGTGTGCAAAATATGTGTTGAATCGCTACCCTACGAAAGCATTGAGATTCATCACTCTTTATGAGGTTTGGAATGGACTTAAAACTATGGTTAGTCATATGTGCATGTCTGGTTATTTGGCATATGCTCTTGTGCCATCACAAAAACATCA
The DNA here is from genome assembly GCA_020310875.1 of Ceratopteris richardii. Taxonomy (NCBI): domain Eukaryota; kingdom Viridiplantae; phylum Streptophyta; class Polypodiopsida; order Polypodiales; family Pteridaceae; genus Ceratopteris; species Ceratopteris richardii. The sequence continues at coordinate 24,409,002 of CM035415.1, forward strand.
TAAAATTGATAACAAGGCAAACAAATGTATATTTTTTTGTTATAGTGTTTAAATTAAGGGATATCATTTGTATCATCCATTGATAGACATAATTATTGTGAGTCGAAATGTGATATTTTCTGAAAATTCAGTTTTCCCTCTACTTGAATGCAAAAAACAGACAACAATTAGCTCACATGTCTTTGATAAACTTATGCCTTTGTTCCAAACTGGTGCACTTGACTATGGCCATGTAGATCAACCAAGTGAGGTTCAAAGGTCTCAAAATTTCTAGCAAAATAGAGCTGAAAATGCAAAAAAATTCCAGCCAAACATGGATGAAATTTTTCAGCAAAAAATGGTCAAAATTGTTCGAAATTTTCAGCCACACAAATGGATTCAATACATATGAATGGTACTTGGGAGTTATGCGAATAGCCAAAAGGAAAAAATGCCATTGGGATAAAGTGGGTTTACAAGATCAAGAGAAAGGCAGATGGTAGCATTGATTGCTACAAAGTTGGATTGATTACTAAAGGATATGTATAGCAATATGGCATTGACTATGAGGAAACTTTTGCACCTACTTCATGCATGACTACCATTCATACCATGATTGCATTGGCTACCCAATGAGGTTGGGGAGTACAGCGATTGGACATAAAAATAGCTTTCTTGAGTGGTGAGTTGCAAGAAGATGTATATGTGAAGCAACCTTCTAGATTTTCCATGAAAGGGAAAGACCATATGGTTTGTCACTTGCATAAAACGTATGGTCTCAAGAAATCTCCATGTGCATGGCATGAAAAAAATCCATAAGCACTTGATTACTCTTGCCTCACATGTAGTCCAATTGAAAGTACACTCTATGTATGCAAAGATGGGGCTGATCTTAGAATGTTTGTTCTTTATGTTGATGACAGACTCTTGATTGGTCATGCAATGCAAAACTTGACATCCTTATGGCTGATTTGTAGGACACTTTTGATGTCACTTATCTTGGTCTTTTGAACTACTATATTGGCATCTAGTTTTTTTTTTTTTTTTAATGTAAAGGAAGTTCGGCAATAGCCTACTCTCCCGGACTTGAATTAAATAAAGAAAAATACAAGAGAAGGGGACTAGTGCCCACGGGACCCCCCAAATCCCACAAAGCAGGGGAAGCCTTTACAGAGCTTAGATGACATTACAAAGAAGGTTAATTACCCTCTCATCACCCTCATGTGGGGCCCACTTGGGTTTAAGCTTGTTATCGATCAAAAGGAGTACTCGATGATGCCTAAAGGGGGGGGATTTTTTACAGTTGACAATCCTTTTGCCAAGGAGGAACAGCGATTTCTCAATTGACCTCTCCTTGGGGGAGTCACCGAAGTTGAAAGCACATCTTTCCCGCCATATTTTCCATAGAACCTCCCCTCTGATGGCGTTCCGGAGAGTCGCGGAGCAGCCGATCGCTTCTCCCAGCAGGGCTTGCTGCCAACTGAGACGTTTTTGAAGTCTAATTCTCTTTCCAACGACCTGCCAGAGTCTGTTGGAGTTGGGGCAGGTAAAGAAGATGTGTGAAACATCTTCGATAGACCGGTGGCAGCGTTTGCACCAGGGAGGGATCCCACAAATTTTGCTAGCCTTAAGGTTGGTCCAGATTCCGTGATGAAGAATTTGCCATAAGAGGACAGACTTTTTGATTTCTATGAGGGGGTGCCAGATAGCCATGAACTTCATGTCCCACCGAAGCCGCGTCCATGACAAGCACCACTTTTTGTTGAGGTTAACCTGATAGTCGATCGTTTCTTTGATGTTCGGGATTTTTGATAGACTATTCCCATTGTGCCATTTGAGACCAAGCGAGCTCGGCATGTCGTGTCCCATGAGAAGGCGAACTTTGTGTCGGTCCCAGGCGAGAAATCTGCTTTGCAAAGTGTTCCATTCTTCATGCGAAATGTTGATGCTAGGGTCAATATCCTCAAAGTTGATCCAGCGGTTGGTGTCTTGTTTCCAGAGATGTTTCCATTTTTTGAAGCCTTTGTTCCATAGCTTCTTGGCGTTTTGAATGTTCCAAGATTCCACACTCCGGATGCCATGGATCGGAAACCAGATAGAGTCGTTTTGTCTGATACCGGCAGCCCACTTCCAGTCTTCACTTGTTCTTGTGAAGCTTTTGACTTTATTCCAACTCTTCCAAAGGGAGCACACCAGATTAGAGCCTTTCGAGAAGACGGGGATCGGGGAAAACAGCAAGGTCAAGATGTCAAGATTCCTCCAATTTGGGAAACCCATGAGCGCCAACTCATTCTTGTTTCTGAAGATCAGCTTGGCCCACGAGGCCTCTCCGTTGCACCAAGCCTTAGTCATCCATTTGGCCGACAGTTTGTTAGCCATGCACCCAATGTCCAAGATACCAAGTCCCCCACTATCTCTATGGCTGGTGCAGATGGACCATTTGATTTTAGGCACCCCCCTCCTATTGTGGTCGCCCGTCCAAAGGAAGTTTCTACAGATACTATCCAGTTTGGACAGATCTTGCTCTTTCGGTCTCCAACAAGAAAGGAAATAAATGGTAGATGATAAGAGGAACGTGTTGATGACCATAGCACGACCAGCAAGATTGATTTGCATACCAAGAAAAATATGTTGAGAAACTACTTCAATGTTTTGACTTTGAGAATTGCAAACTAGTTTCCACTGGTTGAGACAAGTTTAAGGTTCTCTATTGAGGATTCCAGTGATACACTTCACACTTCTCTTCATTAGCAAGCTATGGGATGTCTTATGTATGCATGCAACACAAGGTCAGATATATAGTATGGAGTTTCCCAGTTGAGTCAATTTATGCATAGCCATGACACTAAGCATTGTCAATTAGTGAAACGTGTGTTTAGATATCTCAAAGGCACTTTGATTTTAGGTCTCTTTTATGGCAGAGATATTCAGCCATGCTTGCATGCTTTTATAAATAGTGATTGGATTCGTTGTTATGATACTCACACGCCCACTAGTGGTAATTGCTTTTTCCTTAGAGACTCATGCATATCTTGGTTGATTTTGCTAGTGATCATTCAAAAGTCTCTTAAGATTCCCTTTTTCTAACATTGTTGTGAAGCCTTTCACCTTATTGTCCAAAGCAGCACAAATTGAGCATTCAACAAGCATTCACCTATCCTAACCTTAAATAGAATATTTCAAATGGTAAAATCCTCCCTCAGAAACCTAGTAAAATGTTAATATTGAACATACTTTTCATTTCTACTCAACAGATCTTCTTTATGGACATCCAATTCACTCCATAAAAACTAACATATCCTTTGTTTGCAATGTTACAAGAATAATAGAAAATGAGATCTCAAATGATAATCCTTTTTTGAACCTTATGGACTCCCATATTTTCCAAGCTAATTGCATTTTTTTATGCAACACTACAACTTGGATACCTTGATGAAGGTGACGTTCAAATAAAACTTGTGTCAATGATAGACTATATTCACTCATTTGCAAGAGAGCACCTATATATATATATATATATATATATATATATATATATATATATATATATATATATATATATATATATATATATATATATATATATATATATATATATATATATAGAGAGAGAGAGAGAGAGAGAGAGAGAGAATATGTGTTCATACTAATTTTCACTATCTAAATTGATATAATTCTCTTTTAACTACTTACATTTCCTCATTCCTAACTTCTAAAATCATTTTGGGCCACAATAGAATTTTCAAAATATCCAAAGCCAATTTTCTAGATGAAGTAAGGAATTAACATCATATTTGACTAACATCATGAGGTTTTCTTCTAGAGTTTATGGATTTCCTTGATCTAGCATATTCCACATGTTCCTGAATCCACAAAGAGATCAACATGACCATTGGGAAAGATAACACTTAACCCATGTGGATCAAAATAAATAAGATGAATATTTTTGCACTAAGATAAGTTAAAAGATTCAATAGAGAACAACAAATTGTTCAACCATCTACATTGTGAACATACTCGCAAAGACTTTTGTTTCATAGAGAGAATGGATAAACAAATATTAAGGATCTAAGAGTATAGGGCTCATCATACAAAGTGGAGCTTAGGATGAATGGAGGAATAGAGAAGAGAGAGATCATATTGTTTGCATGATACATATCATATGTAAGGGAAATAGGAAATGCAATCCCATGCCATATATGAAGAATAAAAAAGAACTTTTTATTACATCAACATAGTGAATACTATGAAAATCATTCTAGCATTGAGAGTGATGCTTCATTATGATGTTGGCTAATGATGCTTGCTTATGATGTTGGATAATGATGATTGATTATGATACTAGATAGTGATGATTGATTATGATATTAAATAATGAATCTTGATTATGATGTTGAATTATGATGGTTAAATTAATTTTATAGTGACATATACATAAGCACATCAAAAAAATCTTGCTAAAAAGATCATGTTTAATGTAACTGAGACAAAAAGTAACTTGTTTGATATCTTTTGAAGGATAAATCATGAAAACATTTATTTTCTAATTTTAAATAGTGTATGGATCTTATGAACCTCATTTCATCATTTCCATTTCATTGGTGGAATTATATTAAAAAATACCTTTATCTATTTCTTCATCTATTCACCTAACAATTAAAATGTTGATCTTTCAAACTAACCATCCACTCAGCTATTTACCTACACATCTATCCAACTACTATTCCATCTATTTATCCATCTACCTATCAATCAACTTGCATGTCAATATATCTATCTATCAATATTTGAAACCATATATCAATATATCAATCCATCCATTTCTCTATCCATCCATCTATATATTTTATTATGATGTCTACCTATCTTTCTCTATATCTACCTATCTATATGTTTAATTTTTGTTTATGTTTCCTTTAATTATCTCTCTCTCTCTCTCTCTCTCTCTCTCTCTCTCTCTCTCTCTCTCTCTCTCTCTCTCTCTCTCTCTCTCTCTCTCTCTCTCTCTCTCTCCCCTCCCTCCCTCCCTCCCTTCCAACCTCCCTCCCTCCCTCCCTCCCCCCCTCTCTCTCTCTCTCCCTCTCTCTCTCTCCCTCTCTCTCTCTCCCTCTCTCTCCCTCCCTCCCTCCCTCCCTCCCTCCCTCCCTCTCCCTCTCCCTCTCCCTCTCCCTCTCCCTCTCCCTCTCCCTCTCCCTCTCCCTCTCTGTTGGAACTGAAGGACTCACAAGGCAAGGAAGCTTACGAAGGGAGTCAGAGAGAAGAGAAGGCACAAACAGACAGAGTAGTCAACGACGATCTGGCAAGTAGGCCAATATTTTTTCAGGACATTAAAGCATATCAAAGAGGTGGACACACAAGGAGAAGGAGCAAGTAGAGAGCTCGAAGATATGTATGTCAAATCGTTAAAAGAAATCCCTACAACAATAGTGATTTTCATCACTAAAAGCCATTATAAATACCATTTCATATTTTTGTAGCTCCATTTTGTGCAAGCCAAGGAGTCCTTGAGCTTGAGGAGCATTAGAAGTAGCTACCCACCAGTTTTCATATTTTTTAGACTCTGTTTGAGCCTTCAAACATGCCCTAGAACCTAATTTTTAACTAGGCCAGACACTAGGTGTGGACACGGCCAAAACCTAGTCAAAAACTATAAATAGAGCTAGAGAGCTCATTTTTGGGTTAGCTTGTAAGTGATCTAAACTTGTATGAGCATTTTGGAAGTAATCTAAAGAACTCCATTGCTTCTCACTCTTTGTCTTACCTTGGGTGCGCGTGTGTGTGTATGTGTGTGCATGTTAGTGTGCTTCTCACTCACGCACTTGTGCCTTCACTTGCTCGAGGTCATCATACCATCCTCACGTCTTTCCGGATTGACATTAAAGGAGGTGCTACTGATCACTGAGTTACACCAAATTTTGGCGCCGTTGCCGGGGATCCAGCTTTGAGGACGAGCGTGTGATGGTAAGACGTAGGTTTGAGATGTTGGCGTTGTAGGTAATCTCTTTACTTTTCTGGATTTTCTCTTTCTTACCTCACCATCATCATCACCATCATCATCTTCACCATCTCCCACCTCCATCTCCATCATCACGAAAAATTTTCAGTTTTGATCATATCACCTTCTCCACCTCATTTCCCTCATTCCACTTGTGAGAGAGAGCGAGAGAGCAATATTGTGTGCCTTGTTTTTGCATGTTTGTTGAGTTTTCTTGTAGGATCCAGCTGTATCATCCCCTCCAGCACGCTGCGCAGGTACGGAAAAACTCAGAAACTGTCTCTGTGTCGCCGACCTCTCTCGATCGCGATCGACAGAAAATTCAACCAATTGGTAAAACTAAGTGCACCACTAGGACAAGCACAAAGAGCACATTCCAAATCACTAAAAAAAATTGAAAAATTCCATGTTTCTCTATCAATCATGACCGACACCATCGATCGCGATCGACAGCCATGATCGACAACATCTGTCAATTGCGATCGACAGACCCTGTCAATCGCGACCGACAGACCTGTCGATCACGACCGACAGACCCCACGACCGACTGACTGCCACGTAGGACCCTGTCAATCATGATTGACACCATCGATCGCGATCGACAGCCACGACCAACACCTCTGTCAGTCACGATTGACACCGTCGATCGCGACCGACTGAATTTTGGCGATTGATAGAAAACTTCGCATTGCCACGTGTCCATCGCGACGGACACATCCCCGATTGACTGAAATTACGGCAGAAATCCCGGAAAAAGTGTCGATCACGATTGACACCATCGATCGCGATTGACAGGACCCACGATCGACTCTGTCTATCGCGATTGACACTGTCAATCGCGACTGACGTGTTGATCGCGATCGACAGGCCCCGACGGACACCTCTGTCAATCACGATTGACAGGCTTTTTCAGCCAAATTTCTAGGGTTTTTTCTTGCATATTTTTGGGGTAATTTTGGGCATACTTATCAAGCTATTAGTGACTTGTGAGTTCCCTACACTTGCATTTTGAGAAAAAAAAAATCCTGTGAACTGTCAACTTGTTTGAACCCTGTTTTAGCACCAAAACCCTGAACTGACATAACTTTCTCATACGAAATCCGTTTGCTGTGATTCTTGTCTTGTTGGAAAGTTCGTGGGGAGTACAGCCAAAACTTCCATTGGTTATGGTTAAATTAAGATCAGGATTATTAGATAGGGTATTTTGAAGTTGACCATACCCAGGGGGAACAAAATTCAGGGATCTGTAGATTTGTTTTCCAAAAAAATCACAGTGCAAATTGGTGTTTGTGTTACATGAATGAAAGTGATTGGTTCTATCTTTGGAATTTAAGTCTTGAGCTAACTTTGGAACTCTTACAGATCTATTGAGAGCATCGAAGGGCATTCTAAGCAAGAGTAAGTGCAAGCTTTGGAACACGCTTCCTGGGCACTCAAGGGCAACCAAGAAGGAAAAAAAAGGTTGGAAACTCTCAACTCCCTCTGTCAATTCCTAGCTTAGGCTAAGTTCGAGTAGTGCTAGGAGTAAGTCAGGGCGGCGATAGGCATTTGTCAAGTTGAAGACTACCTAAATGCTCAAGTTCAAGCTAACGACATAATCTTTGTACGGTCGAGAACTTTAAAGGAAAAGAACTTAACGTGGAACGATCAACTTCAAGTGCGGAAATACACTCAAGTATACCTGACAATGTGATATCAGACAAGACCATAAACACGGCAATCAACTAAAAAAGAATCAAGTAACTGATACAAAAGAACTCAGCAACGAGGTTGTACTTGGGCAAATTTGGGCTATTCAATTAGGCTTATGAACCTTAGATCAGGGTGACATCTAGGGAGAGATAGAAAAAGTCTTAGGTCTTCAGAGGCTAGTGTTAATCATACTGCCCCAGGACCCCTCGAGGGAAATCTGTTCTTACTAGAATCCTCAATCCCGAGTGGGTTCCCCAGGACAATAAGAGTATAGATCTGCTCCTAAACCAAGGGACCGATGAAGCCTTTTGGAGGTATAAATCAAATAGGCCAAATGATGTAGGGTCAATCCTGATCTATGATTTCAAAGATCCTGATAGCCCAGGCAGAGTGACTTACTTAGATCACGCTTCAGAGAGGATCTTTCTGGTTACAGAACATGACAGGCATGCTTATACTTGGAAGGGTGAATTTGTTTTCCCCCAACCAAGATCGAACGTGTCCTATGGTCACCCTGGAGCTGGAACATCCCAAGCTCATGGAACTCAAAGAGACAGAAGTAGAGATAGGCCAGAAGTAAGCTTTGCCAACCTAGGGGGCAGAGAAAGAACGAGGACGGAAATAAATAGAGTAGAACCTGAGGTACTTAGAGCCCCCAAGAATCAAAGAAATGCGGATGAGTTCCCTCTACCAAGACCTAGAGAGCACACAAGGACTTTGAGACCGACTCAGCTAGTTAAGTCCATGAAGAACTACTTCGATGGCACTGGAGATCCATATGATCATGTGGATGAGTTTAGGCAAGTCTTGAGAGCTGAACAAGTTGAAGATCTGTTCATGCAGTACAATGCCTTTGGTCTAACCCTTAGGAATACTGCCCTGACATGGTTTCAGCCACTAAACGAGAGGCAGTTCAGGAGCATAGAACAACTTCTAGAGGCATTCATTATCGAATTCTCTAAAAGTGGCATAAGACATAACACTTCCTCGCCGATTAACAGCTTCAAGCAAACCCCTCAAGAAACCGTGAGACTTGCTGGAAGAAGATTTAGACAATACCTAGAGAGATGCCCTGTCCCTGAGTTACCCACACCAGCTAAGCAAGTGGCTTTGTTCTTGGATGGATTGCTAAGTACCAAATTGAGATCATATGTGTACTTGAAGGACCCTAGGACCATAGAAGAGTGTGTACGCATGTACATTGACATCGAGGATAACCTAGGGGAAGAACTAGAGCTTTCCAAAATCTACAAAGACTCAGATAGTGCCTCTAGCCTCTCTTCCTTGCAATCCACGTCAATTGAGGACTTAGCAGAAAAAGTAGCTCAGAAATTAGGTGTCACTAGCAAACAGATCCCAAGATTTGCCCCAGTGAAAAGATGCTATGCTTGTGGAGGTGACCACATGGCGAATGTATGTCCCATTATGGCTCAACCCCAAGTAAATCCTAGTAGCCAGTACTGCACCATAGAACGAAGATACACAAATCACTCAGCACAAGACTGCCCATACAATAAGCAAGCAGTTAGGCAAACCTACCCTCAGCCATACCAACAAGGCAGATACCAGAGTCAATACCCACCACAACAGTATGTTAGGCCTCAGCAAAATTACCAACTGATATCAGACCCAACTGAGACCTCAGCTAGTGCTAGCACAACAACCACCTGCTCCTACTAATGTGATTCCGGTAAAGTATGCTGTTGCAGAAGAAAACCTGAATAGAGCTATAGTCCGAGTAACACCATTAATTTCAGAAAGTGATCCCAGTGACCATAGCTTTGATTCTACGCATGTTGATAGTCCCCAGGCTTACTACATGTAGTCTCCTGAACATGGTGAGTCCTACTACAGTGACGAACCGAGTGAACCTAATTGGGAGCCCAAGTATGCTAATCTCATGTACGCAAACCCCAACCCTAGACCTCAACCTAGGCAAGTAAGACCCCCATTTCCTAGAGGACCATGCTACAGATGTCAGGGAGATCATCTCATTCGTGATTGTCCCTTACCTCCACCTACACAATCCTAGTCAGTGACGATCCAGGGCTATTGCCAGGAGTGTGGAAAGGAGCATCTCTTACGAGACTGCCCAAAGAATCCTAATAATATGCCAAAAATCACTCCTATCAATGTCGTAGGGTTAGTTGTAGACTCCATAGGAAGTGTGACGTCCACTACACCAGTGGAAGTGATCACTAGAGCCGAAGCCTTGCAGCAGAACCAAAGCGTAGGCCAGGAAAAGAGCCCAGATGTTAGTGAAACGGAGAGCATGACAAAGAAGAGGACTAGAGCTTGGAGAGATAGTCGTGAAACAATGAAAAGACAATGGGCAAAGAAAATGAGTGAACTTGAGGAAAGCCTAAGAGAAACGAGAGCAAGGATAACCGAACTCACATCTCAAACTCCCTCTCACACTACCCCACCTCCACCATTCCCAACTCCATCTGACCCGCCACCTTCCAACCCGCCTCACCTAATCCCACCACCCCCTAGAGTAGGATCAGTCCTAGCAGATCCCACTCCCGAGGACCTAAACATGATGCTTAAAGCATATTAGGCCAGAATACAAGATGGGTCAAACGTAACTGATCATGGAAAGTGCTATCCTAGAGCAGAATTAGAGCTTGAACGAACCAAAATTCGTGCTAAGATGGTGGAGTGGGCTCAAACCATGTTTGAAGCCAGCCGCCTTTTTAACATATCTAGCTCAGCCAAGACGCAGCTGCACTTTGAAGGACTATTAGAAAGAATAGAGAGGCTAATTGCACAATCAGAAAAGGAACCCGCCTCTCAACACAAGGACAAGGCAAGTGAAAGAGTAGGTCTTCCTACCCAGGAAACCTATGTGCCTAACTCTATGGAGCCAGACACATCATCTTCTATGAATCGGTTCACACCAGAATTCCTACGAGAGATTCAAGAAGACAAATGGGCTAAAGAAAGTGAAGTCCCTCCTCCCATTGAACTTGTGGATGATGCACACGACCAATTCCCACAAGACATTCCATCCATTTATGAGGAGCTGGAGAGCACCCATTCTCAGGAAAGATTAGACTTTGAGTCTAACTCTCTGCAAGAATTACCCCACTTCACAGGCCCATGGGAAGCTAAGTCTACTTGTATGAGAGCACCCACAGTCATGGTACAAAATAAGGACTCAGTCATACCTAGGAACACAGAGGTAGTGAAAAACACTAAAGTACAGTGCAACCTCACCTTAGAAGAACTACTCAAAGTGAGGCCAGAGCTATGGAAACATGTAGCCAAACAAGTACCAGAAATAGCAAAACCTCGTTCCCAGGTAGGATCCCAGAAAACAGTGTCAGAAATACCATTGGACAAGATAGGAGACATGAGTGAGGGCGAAGAGGGAAACACATATCTTCCTATCACCCATCAAGGATACACCACCAAGGCCATTCTAGACTCAGGTGTAGGAGTTGCAATTGCTACCACTTCCCTATGGAAGCGTTGGGGCAAGCCAGCACTCAGGCCCACGAGGATGAAATTGCAAATGGTCGATGGTCACATAGAGAGACCCTTAGGGCTGTTAGAAGGAATAACTCTCACCACATGTGGTGTTGAGTTCGAGCATACATTTGCTATATGTGATTTTAGCAAAAATCATGCCTATGAAATGATCTTGGGATGACCCTTTATGCGGCAGTTGCAAGTGGTACAGGACTGGGGAACCAACTCCTTGTACCTGCAACACTTAGGTGTTACGACCAAAGTGAATCTCAAGGATTACTCTCATAGAGATGTCCCTCCTATCCAATGGAATCCCCTCCATAGAGCCAAAGATGATACGGAATCGATGCATTCCATAGGATCAGGATCCTCATGGATGCATGAAGACACCCACTTATGGATGTGTAAAGTAGCAGTAGAAGAAGAGAAGAGAGAAGAAGCCAGAGAAATAGGTGCAAAAGAAACACATAGATCAATTCAAGACCCAGCCTATGCACCGGTAGTCTTTCCTGACAAAGAATTTGAACCCCACGGCTGGGCAGAAATCCTAGCAACAATGGATGTAGCCATCAATGAAGAACAATGGACACCTCACTGTGATGAAGATGGCTATGACATTTCAGTCTTCTCCATAGAGCCGATCATGGGAGAGGCAGTGTTAGAAGAGTGTGAACCTAGCCCTGATGCATTTGAGGATGCAAGTGACTCCGATCTAGAGTCAATCATTATGGACCCACCTTTTGCATCAGATGAAGAATACTTCTATGAAGTAGAATTTCAACCTCAGAGGCATGGAGAGCTTACAAATGATGTAAGGCTAGCCACACATGTGACCCCGAAGGAAGAAGGAAAGGAAAGAAAGAAGAGAAAAGTCACACCAGAAGAGGAAGAATCTTTGTTTGAGGTCCCAGAAAATTTTAAGAAGTATGAGATAGATGACAGGAGAGTCATGATGAGAATGCATAAACAAGAGGCACAATCGGGGGAGGCCTATGATAACAAAGAAACTACCAAGAAAATAGTGGTAGCCCTAGAAGAAGGAGAGGAGAGATGTACTTATATAGGACATGACCTGACGGAAAAAGAAGAACGTGAATTGATAGCCTTGCTCAGAGAATACAGAGATGTATTCGCTTGGAGCTACAAGGATTTGAAAGGAGTAGACCTAGACATATGCTCACACACTATCCCCATGACCTCAGATGCTAAACCTTCCAAGCAAAAGCCATACACATACAATGATAATTATGCTGCAAAGATCAAAGAAGAGATAGATCGTCTGGTAGAAGCTGGATTCATCTATGAAATTGAGCACACTGAGCGGGTATCCCCCATCGTAGTGGTGCCCAAGAAAAATGGAAAGCTGCGTGTATGCATTAATTTGAAGAAGGTCAATGCAGCCACAATTCGAGATAACTATCCGCTTCCTATCACAAAGCATCTCTTAGAAAGAGTAGCAGGCAAGGAAGTGTACAGCTTCCTTGATGGATTTTCGGGCTACAATCAAGTAGCCATAGCTCCAGAAGATCAGCATAAGACGGCTTTTGCCACTGAATGGGGCATATTTGCCTTTAGAGTAATGCCATTTGGGCTTACCAATGCACCCCCTACCTTCTAGAGACTAATGTGCCATGTATTTAAAGAGTTCCTGAGGAAGAACTTAGAAGTCTATGTTGATGATCTTTGTGCTCATTCCAACATTAGGCAAGCCCATATTCTTGAACTCAGACAAATCTTTGACAAATGTAGAGAATATCAAGTCTACCTGAATCCAGAAAAGTGCATTTTTATGGTTAGGCAAGGCAAGATTCTAGGACACATAGTGTCAAAGAATGGCATATCCACTGATGAAGAGAAAGTGAGAGCCATAGCCGAGTTACCTAGGCCAAAGAATGTGAAGGAAGTACAAGCTTTCATGGGGCATTGTGGTTATTACCGATGGTTTATACACATGTATGCCATCATAGCAAAGCCTCTGTATGGACTTTTGACTAACTTTGAGTGGACTAATGAATGTGAGAACTCTTTCAATGAGCTTAAACGGCGATTATGTTCAGCACCAATCTTGACCACACCAGATTGGAACAAGCCTTTCCATGTTCATGTTGATGCATCCAATTATGCTATTGGGTGTGTACTCGCGTAGCTTACCGGTGAAGGTAATATGGATCTTCCAATTGCCTATGCTAGTAGACAATTGAATGCAGCTGAACGAAATTATACCACTACGGAGACAGAAGGATTAGGCATGGTATATGCAGTTAAAAAGTTTAGACATTACTTGCTTGCAAATAAGTTTAAATTTTTTACTGATCATCAGGCATTTCTGTATCTGGTAAACAAACCATGCAACACAGGTCGATTAGTAAGATGGTTTCTCTTACTAATGGAATACGATTTTGAAGTTGTGGTAAGGAAAGGGAAGACTCACTTGAGAGCAAATCATCTCTCTAGACTCACATCTGGAGAAGCCCCACAAGGAGTGTTAGATGACCTTCTTGATGCTTACTTGTTTAATTTGGAAGTGGTGCCGTAGTGGGCTAAGCCATTAGTGCCAGTATTGACATACGGGCCTAACCACCCGGTAATAAACACACAGGATAAAGAGGTAGTAAAAGCCCAAAAGTATCACATCATGGCAGGAAGTATGTACAAGCACACGGATCAAGGGATCTTGGCTTGTTGTGTGGAAGAGGATGAGTACGCTAAATGGTTGCATTTAGCACATGTAGGTGCATTAGAGCAACACTACTCAAAGCAACGAACCCTCCAGACACTAAGGAGACTCGGAGTGCATTGGCCAACTATGGAAGCTGATGTCCAAAAGTTGTGCAAGGAATGCCCAATCTGCTGCACTAAACCACCTGTGGAACATGCAACTCTTTATCAAGTGTCCATAGTGCCAGATTGGAGTGAACCACTAGTATCCTTCCTAAGGACAAAAACATTCCCTCAGGATGTGCCACTAGCCAGACAAAGAAGTCTAGAACAAGAAGCCCTAGATTACTCGCTCATTGGTGATAACCTATACAAGTGTGGTAAAGATGGTTACCTAAGGTTATGTGTCCACGAAAATGAATACCTTAAGATCTTGGAAACTGCTCATCAAGGCGTAGTAGGAGGACATTTTGGACCAGACCGAGTGATTAAAGCGATCCTATTTGCAGGCTTGTGGTGGCCTACCATTCACATGGATGCACATACCTATGTGAAACGGTGTGATGTCTGCCAGAGAACTCAGTGTCCTATACGCAAAGATGAGATGCCACTGAAACCTATGATGGGTGGACGAGCATTCTCTAGGTGGGGAATAGACTTTGTAGGTCCTATTAATCCCCCAGCTAAGGGTTCTCATGCTGAATATATCATTGTGGCCACGGATTATCTAACCAAGTGGGTAAAAGTGAAAGCTACCACGAAGAACGATGCACAAACAACAGCTAAGTTCTTATTTGAGAATGTGTTCACTAGATACGGGTTACTATAGAGCTATTCAGTGACAGAGGCACTCACTTCTTGAATGAAGTTATTGAAAATCTGCTCCAAGAATTCTTGGTAGTACATAAGAAGTCTGCCCCCTATCACCCTCAAGCTAATGGCCAGGCTGAGAGCACCAATAAGATCCTATGCAATGTACTGACGAAATTAGTGAACAATCAATGCTCTGATTGGGACAAACAGCTACACCACGCTGTTTGGGCATACCGAGTCGCCTACAAAACGGTACTCCAAGCCACCCCCTTTCAGATGGTATTTGGCCAAAATGCAGTGCTACCGTTGGACTTCTTAATACCAACACTGAAAGTAGCACAAGAGCATGAATGGACGGGTCATGAACTCTCCTCTAGATTGTTTGACCTTGAACGATTAGGAGAAACAAGAGTGAGAGCAGCTACAGGGATATATGCAGCTAAGAAATGACAGAAGGCATACTTTGATGCCCACGTTAAGGATAAAGGTTTGAAGGCAGGCGACCTAGTACTAGTCTACACTTTGAAAAAACATGCGAGGAAACTAGAGAAAAGAGGCTACGGACCCATGATCATTAATAGGATCTCAACAAGTGGAGCAGTGCAACTAGCCACATTAGAAGGTGATATTCTCCCAAGCTACATAAGCCGATGCCGAGTCAAGTTATATAAGGAACCTCTGACGGAAGAGATGCTAAGACGACTCAACATTGCTAAGAAACGCAAAGAAGAAGAAAAATGAATTCGCGAAGAAGCTCAAGCAGAAGCATTGGAACGCATCCGAAGAATGAAGTTGAGAAGACATGGTAGAGAGCAACCTAGGACAGATGCATATGCAGATCAAGGATATCACGTGGCTATGTGTGAAGTTTCAGATATCAGCTCCCATAGGATAATTGATCGACGTCCTTTTATAACCTTAGATATAGGACAAGGAAAGGGTGCAAGGACTGTAAGAGCCTTGATTGACTCAGGTGCAGCCACTAGTACTGTTAAATTTTCCTACTGTCAAAAGTTGAAATTAACTCTCAATCCTATAGAAGCATATCTCATAGGATTGGGAGGTGTGGAAACCCCTTGCATGGGCGAGGTGGAACTTCCCCTCTATATTCAAGATGAAGCAATGACAGTTAAAGTACTAGTGTGTCAAGATGAGGACCTCACTGAGCGTCTTATCTTGGGTCAGGACTGGATCTATGATCATGCAGTCAACCTAAACCTAAGAAGTGGACTTCTTCAGGTATGGGTAAATCATAGTCGAATTACAGTTGAATTGGAAAATGAGGCACTCAAGGAACTAGGTAAGGCATGAACTCCTGGTCCTTCCAGGGGCGCACATGAAGTTGACAATGCTATTCTTGTCCAAAACTGTATGATGCAGAAAGAGGATTGTCTCAACAACGGAGTCAAGGATACGACGGCCCTCCCCTCTTTTCCAAAGGCCAGAAGGACGCAGAAACCAACGGCAGGGCAAATACAGAAGGAGCAGAGTACTACTTATACTGGAGGCCAAAAACACGTGCGAAGCAGAATGTCTCAGCTGTTGAAACAAGTGTGGGTGTGGAAGGGCGAACACCCTGCTGCGACCATGCCAACCCCACGGCCAAAACCTCTTATTAGTAATCAACAACACAACACTAATAAGAAGTCTTTCATAAATTCTTCTGCGAAAGTGAAGTCCATTTGGGTACCCAAGAAGTCGATGAAGGCCAGCCCACAATCACGACAAATCTGGGTGCCTAAGGCTTGTTTGCGGGCTCAAATAGCTACACCAAGGCCACACCCGGTACAACATGTTTCACTCACTCGAACATCAGATGCCCATTTTTATACGTCACACGCGGACACATATTCTTCCATGAGCACAAGTAGAATCACTTGTAAATGGGTCCCTAAAAAGCCTCATTTTCAAGTAGATACCCCTATCAAACTCTCCAGAGTCTCCACAAAGTCAAGATCAAAACCCATCCATTGCATTTGGCAACCCCCGGACCCCCGTTGTAATCAACCCCCGGACCCTAGTTGTGAATCCATGCCCACCTACTAACTACATCACTCTCTTACTACATCATTCCACTTAGCTCCTAGGTCTACCAAATTCCTAACTACACACACAAGCACCGAGCACTTAATAACCTACTAATCTCTCCCGAACCTCATGTTAATGTTGTAATGGGGACAAAAATGGTTCTATCTTGTCCTCTACAATGTTAACACTTGTTTCTATATTCTCACAGAGTCAGGAGGCAAGAAGTAACATGGCAGATACGACAGGAACTAGCTCCCAGGCAGGCACCAGCCCCCAAGTCGTGGACATTGAAAGCCTTCCCATTGAGGAGGAATTGACGGAACGTCCAGTGGCATTGAGGGCATTACACGCCATACCAATTCAGAATCCTCCACAAGGGCACACAATGCCGGTCAGCAAAAATTCACATTGGTTTAGTGATGTGGAAGGACCTCTGGGTGAGGGCACCTACATGTGGGAGGCCGAGATAGAATTCAATGGACGCTGGGGCAGGTATCACTTCTTCACTAGAGAATTTGAGAAACTGCAGAATAATGAAGGATTGAAACCTATATGGAAGAAGGCGGGACTCTATGATTACTTCAAATTCCAATTGCCAAAGCCCGACTTTCTAAGATGCTCATATTTGGTTAGCACCCTCACTCCGAGCAAAGACAAAAAGGGATACAACACCTTTGTCCTCCCATCTCTCACAAGGGGCAATGAGTTGAAGCGCTTCAGGTTGACTATCAATTTGGTAAGGGAAGCTCTAGACATGAAAGGTATGCACATTCCTACGGAGAAAGACGCTATGGTCCCCGACAATATGAAGAACAGGAATCTGACGAAATTAAAGGACATGGTGGCAATGACACCTACAATTGCCATTCACTTGCGAATGGTCATGCATCATTTTGCATTTCCCACTCAAGAGAGGTTCACAATGCCACCTAAGAAGATATGGTTTAGTTTATACTTGTCCGACGCCTTCGATTTGACAATCAATATGCCCCACTGGATTATCGACCAAATCCACTTGGCTCATCAAAGGTGGTATGAAAAACAAAAGTCTGTACTGTATGGATGCTGTGCTCTCACCCGGATTGTGTATAGATGTTTGGCTTATGATGTGCCAGTGCAAAGGGCACTCATTTGGACCAGGGTACAGGAGTTTCAATGCAGATTATCAATTGCAGGGCCACCCTCCAAGAAAATGAGAGGCGCCGTTCAGATGCCCTGTGCACAACCCCGCGGTGCGACGCTGACACCTGAGACAACTCCACGACTTCCGAGGTGGGTACAACCCTTCACTATCAAATTACCAAGACACATCACTGATGGACCAAATCTGGTGTTCCCACCTGTACCAACCGACCTAGAGTTTCCTCACGGATTCACGTTAGAAGACCTAACTGATGAGGAGGTTGCCAGAATAATCGAAGCTGTTAACGCGGAAGTCGAGGCGGAGCAAGCTAGTGGACAACAAACTGCTACAGACCAACCCCATCCCAGACAACCAGATGTCATCAATGTGGAGGGTGAAGAAGAAGAAGAACAAGAGGAGGGACATGGTGGACAATCCGAGGAAGAAGAGCAGGAATATGATCAGGAAGCTCTACAAGTACTTGAGGGTGCCCCGGCTTATACAAAGGAATTGAAAAAGCTTTATGATACCATCAACAGAGTTCAAGAGCAACATAGACTGTCCCTAGCAGTAGGAAAATCCCTCATGAACCAGATCCTTGAGGAGGAAGGCGTAGACGAACAATACGGCGCCACACTTGACATGATATCTGATGCTTTAGGAGTACCTAAGATGGTGCATACCGCCCTTGCATAAGCACGAAGAACGGAGCGAAGATACGACAAACGTCCCCCTCGACCAGGAAAACAGATGAATGTATTAGTATCAGAACCACAAGGCACATCCACAACCATGGGCACAGCACACACCGTTCATGATACAGAGGAAACCCATACATCAAGTGCACCTCTGTCACCCCCTTTGCCACTCCTGCCTCCAACTCCACCACATTCACCTCCCACTACCAGTGTAACCACTACTGTCACCACCTCCGAGTCCACTACCCATACCGAAGCACAGACCGTCAGTCAATCCACACAACCTACACACCCTATCTCCACCTCTCTTGTCTATACGGCCACTGAAACAGTAATTCTAACTGCAACCACGAAAAATCTCATTCCCCCGATCACACTTCCGGGCACTTCGTATTCACAATTGCACACACCACTGTACACTTTCACCACTATCACCGCACCCACAATTCCAATATTCACAATCACTCCCACTACTGCATCCATTGTTGATTTTATGGACATATCACCCACCTCCGCACCTCTCCCTCCCCCCATACACCCACCATCTCCCATTCCCCCACCCCCCACTTCACCATTTTCCAGCACCGCATCCACACTCCCATTTCCCTTCCCCGTCCCCTTCCCTTTTGCATTCAACACCCTTCCCGCATCCACCCCTATTAATAATGTATTTAATAATATGTATCACTGTATGTCGCAACTACAACAGCACTACCAGCATCTGGATAACCAACATACGAGACTCTTCCGAAGCCATGAAGAACTTCAAGTACGATTCATTGATTTAGAAAGGGAAAAGTGGCTACTACAACAACAGTATGTCACTTTACAGGAACAGCATGAGCAGTTAGTAGCCAATCCACCCCAATCAGATGCAGAAGAAAAACAACAAATGGATGATCTGCTACACTCTGAGATAACAGAGAATCTCAAGCTTCGATGCAACCTGGCCCTCTTACACAAACACATGTCTACTGCACTCAAGGAGAATAAACGACTACAGAAACAAAACGAAGAAAACTTGGAAGCAGCCATGGAAGGTTCCCCACAGGAAATCGACCCAGATAAATTCAAGGCCATACCCTCAGCAAATATGCAAATTGTGTTGGAAACCCATGCCGACCTCCTAGAAGCCCATGCAGCATTAGAAAGAGAAAGAGATGACCTATTAAAGCAGCTGGCAACCCAACATGAGTCACCAAGCAAAGTCACAACCACAGTTGACACGTCTGAAGAAGTCGAAAAACTCAGAGCAGAACTAGAAGAATTACGAAGTAAAGTCATGCAATACGAGCGTCAACCTTCTCCCCTTGTAGAGCCCGAGTCGGAAGACTTAGTGCCAATTGAAATAGAGGAAACCTTCGAAGACCCATACGTTCCCTTGCCTGCACCAGGGGGCAAGCAAACAGAAGAGGGCATGGACACCATTGAGATAGAGGCTCCTGAATGGATGTAGAGGTTAGAGAAAGTGGCCACAACCCATGATGACAGAGTGGCAGTTTAGATAGCGTCTATGTCATGTTTGGAAGAGGTAGTCATAAAATCGGATTACTTTAGAAACCTCTCCCATCATAGGTGGATCGACACATCCGACGATTTGTATGTTCCTTTCTGTGTCTTAATGGCGGATTACAATGCTGAAATCAAGCACCACACCTCAAAAGAACCAACTTCGGCTACACAGTTTGCACCGGACGACATCCCAGCAAGTGCCAAGCAGGGAAATATACACCAACCTACGTGGAGGATTCGTCTACTAGAAACCTACCCTGAGATGGTAAGGACATGGAATAACATGCCTTTGTATATCAAATACAACCCATGCTACTGCCCTGTATTTTGAAGAAGGTCGTGGCCAGAATACACAAAAACTGTGCTAACAACCAAAGGATGTGAGAAATGGCTCAATTATGTCTACTTAGCACCACCTAAAGGCCAACCTACCATAGGATATATGATCTCGACGATTCGGCATTGGGGAGTCAGGTTCAAAAATGTACCGGATGTCATGGCCCAAATGTGCCTTAAAATTTTTGAACTCATGTTGGTCACCTTTAGGACCTTCAAGAATGTCAAGGAACCTCATCTATCAGCTCTTGGATTTAATGAAGGTAATCAGGACCTCGTCTATGACATGAGCGCCACACCATCTATTAATGTTGTATATGCATGGCATGCGTGTATAAAGTATCTACCAGCCTGCTTCAAACAGACGTTTGAAGAAATGTTTGTCACGGGATTCTAGGAATATCATTCAAAGATATTCATTCCCATACCATCACATTTATTGCAGTTGTTTGCAGTGGAACAAGCTCTCCATTCAGAAAAGTTACGTATACCACATCCAGATGTTCCCAGGCCGGTAGATTGGGATGCTCTACTCACGGACTTGGCCAAAGGGTTGAGAATTTTAGAACATCACTTAGCGCAAGATGTGGTAGAATACTACATCCAACGACCCTCCCAACAAGGGTCTGTCTGGGACGACAGACGCGAGAGAGGGAGGGTGTTGGAACTGAAGGACTCACAAGGCAAGGAAGCTTACGAAGGGAGTCAGAGAGAAGAGAAGGCACAAGCAGACAGAGTAGTCAACGACGATCTGGCAAGTAGGCCAATATTTTTTCAGGACATTAAAGCATATCAAAGAGGTGGACACACAAGGAGAAGGAGCAAGTAGAGAGCTCGAAGATATGTATGTCAAATCGTTAAAAGAAATCCCTACAATAATAGTGATTTTCATCACTAAAAGCCATTGTAAATACCATTTCATATTTTTGTAGCTCCATTTTGTGCAAGCCAAGGAGTCCCTGAGCTTGAGGAGCATTAGAAGTAGCTACCCACCAGTTTTCATATTTTTTAGACTCCGTTTGAGCCTTCAAACAGGCCCTAGAACCTAATTTTTAACTAGGCCGGACACTAGGTCTGGACACGGCCAAAACCTAGTCAAAAACTATACATAGAGCTAGAGAGCTCATTTTTGGGTTAGCTTGTAAGTGATCTAAACTTGTATGAGCATTTTGGAAGTAATCTAAAGAACTCCATTGCTTCTCACTCTTTGTCTTACCTTGTGTGCGCGTGTGTGTGTATGTGTGTGCATGTTAGTGTGCTTCTCACTCACGCACTTGTGCCTTCACTTGCTCGAGGTCATCATACCATCCTCACGTCTTTCCGGATTGACATTAAAGGAGGTGCTACTCATCATTGAGTTACACTCTCCCTCTCCCTCTCCCTCTCCCTCTCCCTCTCCCTCTCCCTCTCCCTCTCCCTCTCCCTCTCCCTCTCCCTCTCCCTCTCCCCCTCCCTCTCCCTCTCTCTCTCCCTCTCTCTCTCTCTTTGTGTGTGTGTGTGTCTATATATATATATATATATATATATATATATATATATATATATATATATATATATATATATATATATATATATATATATATATATATATATATGTATGTATGTATGTATGTATGTATGTATGTATGTATGTATGTATGTATGTATGTATGTATGTATGTATGTATGTATCTATGTATGCATGCATGCATGAATGTATGTATGTATGTATGTATATGTATGTATATGTATGTATGTATGTATGTATGTATGTATGTATGTATGTATGTATATCAATATATCTACATAACCATTAACCTATTTGTATATAAATGTTTCTAGATTTAAAACTATGCATATTATATCTATGTATCTATGTAAAAAGCTATTTTCTCGTATATCTATCTACATATCTAATCATTAATCAATGTGTTTAATTATCCATATAGTTTTATATCTATCTCTATGTATATCTATATATGAATCAAGACAACTATCTATTGATCTATATATCAAGATATCTCCCTTTCTAACTAATAGACTATCTATCTACCCATCTATCAACATAATTATCAATGTATGCAACAATGAATTTATAAATATATCTTCTTAATTTTTATCAATGTACTAGTCTAGGTATCCCACAATCTTTCTCTCTCTCTCTCTCTATCTATCTATCTATCTATCTATCTATCTATATATCTATCTATCTCTATATATATATATATATATATATAT
This sequence comes from Ceratopteris richardii, assembly GCA_020310875.1. Taxonomy (NCBI): domain Eukaryota; kingdom Viridiplantae; phylum Streptophyta; class Polypodiopsida; order Polypodiales; family Pteridaceae; genus Ceratopteris; species Ceratopteris richardii. Next base: position 24,431,527 of record CM035415.1, read on the forward strand.
ATATATATATATATATATATATATATATATATATATATATATATATTGCTCAATTATATGTAATTTGATGTATCAATAACTATTTGTTCAACCACTATTTGTTTGGTTGGAGGATACCAAATTATGGTGTTTAAAAACACCAATAAATTGATTTAAATTAGATTTTATAAAAACTCTACCATAATATGAATTTAGAGTTTGGAAAAATATAATTTAATATAAACATCAAATATATGCAATTTGATTTATGATAAATCTTTGCTTGTTTGTCATGAACATGTCTTTTTCTTACAAAGTTTAAAGTTTTAAATACAATGAAAATATTACTGGTTGATGAACTTATTTAAAAATACACCAAAGAGATTATGAAAAGTATAAAAATAAAAGTGATTACTGATTCAAACTTGAATTTTAAAATTTGAAATCTATTATTTCTTCGTAAATTGTATAAGCTTTCTATTGAGATATCAGTATCTGCATTATGCTCCAATTTGATTTTTAGAGTTTAATGATTACTTCATAAAGTATATTGCCCTTCTATTGAAACTTCAATTTTTTTATTACATATTGTAATTCAATGATATTCACATACATTTCAAATTTGATAAGTTATGTAAAGTTGATCACCTCAATCTTAATTCTATTTAAATTAGGAAATCTATCATGATATGAATTTAGCGTTTGAGAAAAAGAATCCAATTCAAAAATAGCTCAATTATATTCAATTTGATCCATGAACAACTATTCCTTCACTTGGTTGAATGATTCCAAAATATGGTGTTTAAAAACACCAATAAATCAATTTAAATTTGATTGTATAAAAAATCTATCATAATAAGAATTTAGAGGTTGGAAAAAAAATACAATTTAATATAAACATCAATTATGTGCAATGTGATCTACAATAACTATTCACTTTTTTGAAGGGTCCTAAATTTAAAGTATATTATGATGTTAAAAAATAACATTAAGTTGATTCAAATTTGATTTTCTAAAAAATCTACCACATGAATTTAGAGGTTATAAAAGTAATCCAATTTAACAATAACTTAATTATATGCAATTTGACATACTAATAATTGTTCACTTGGGTGAATGATGTGAAAAGCATAATATGGTGTTTAAAAACACAAACAAGTTGTTTCAATCTAACTGTAAGGCAATGAACCATTGTTTTGGACAAAAAGTTTTGCAGCTCCTTTGATAATTTGCTCCATAGATTTGGTAGAACCACATAAGTTCCTTGCATATTCCAAAATTACATGATACACTGTAGCATAAAAATAAGGATATTATTTCCATCCAAATCATGAAAAATTTACTAGATTGTGTCCATTTTCTTATGATGCAAAAGCTTATGTCCGATGCAGATATTTGTTTTTTGGCATGCACTCTGTCCAGCTATAACGTGAAATCTTTGATGGTGTTTTGGAAAACACAATGCAAGTGTTCTTTGAACTATCGACAATCTTTATGTGGTCAAAATCCACACTTCGAAAAAATCCATACAAAAGCCAAGAAATATAATGCATCCTTGCAAACATAATGCAAAATTCTTGGGTTCTGTTTGACAAAATCCATATGATTTTTCAAAGACTGAGATAGTAGATCACCCGTTTACTTATCAAATGTCTTAAGCAAAACACAATTCATTTTTAGAATTAAAACCCTTCTTTCATCTCTTGAGAATGAAGAAAATCTTTGCTTTGTTGATGAAGATTCATAAATGTGTGAAGACAAGCAACACATCAATGCCAATCTTGTATTTTCTTTGTAATCTGAATGCAAATCAGCATTGTGTTGTGCAAAAAACAGACAAAGCTAATTAGATTTATAGAAAAAATGAGTTAAATTGATGATACATAAACAACTATTACATGATTTAAATGCATGTTTTTACATTCAAGCCATTCTATATTAATGCATAACAAATTAAAATTGATGATACATAAGAACATATATGAAATTATTTAAATGCATGATTTTATTTTTAGGAGGATCTCATGATACAACTTTATAGTTGTTCTTTCAATCAATTTAATCAAAGGCAGATTAAGCTTCAAATAAACTTCATCTTTAATATATATATATATAATATATATATATATATATATATATATATATATATATATATATATATATATATATATATATATATATATACACATACACACACACACACACATATATATATATATATATATATATATATATATATATATATATATGATACACAAAAAATATATTACATGATCTAAATGCATGATATTATATTCGATTAAATCTATATTATTACTAATGAAGATTAAATAATATATTTTTATTATAATATTTTCCAAAATATGAACAATGAAGTAGTGACAAGTAAATTTAATCAATAACAAGGAAAATTCACAACCTTTCTTCCCCTTCATGAGGACCAATTTACATTTTTTTTCTTATTTACTTTTTATACTTATAAGTTTATCTATGAAGAAAAGAATCTCTCATAAAAGAAAATAAACTAACATTGGAAACTAATCATGGATTATCTTCAAACCACATCAAAGAATGTTGAGATAATTTTATCCACCTTGTCGTGAATGTTTTTCTTTATCTTGCAAAAGAAAAAATTTATAAAGGTTTGATTGCAGATATAAGACAAAACATAAATATTGTATGAATAATTTTTCTTTTTAACTATAAATTCAAAGTATTTGTTCATTTTGTTGTAAAAAGCTTCTGAGACTTGTACATACAAAGTTTAAACAAACTAAAGCATCTTCATACTGTGCATAATACTTTATTGTATTTGCTATTTCTTTTACATGCATAGAAAAGAAAATCTTTGGTAGTGAATACTTTCTAAATGACATATCATAACAATAATAAATTGCTTAAACTAAAAATCAAGAACAATAGCTACAGAAATCTACAGTTGATATGTCCAGTTGAGTGATAAACCAAATTAATGGACCGTAATAAGAGCGTTGGAGTTTCTTTCTTATGAAAAGCTTCATTGACCAAAGTTATATCTAGGAATTTCAATAAATCTACATGTTTGATTTCTTTTAACCAAAATAATGAAGCTTTCAGTGACAAATCACAAATTTGACGCTCAACAAAGCCAAATATATGACGCACTCAATGTGTGGAGATGGGATGTGAGCATACAAAGAAAGAAAATTCATACGTGAATATTTGTTCTTGAGATTTCATATATGAAAACATGCTTGAAGTATTCATGTATAATCATTTATGCTAACTAGGAGGCATATTTTACAAAGACGTCGAATGAATTGAAGATGTAAACACGAATAATACTCAAGGCACATATATGTTCTCATGTTTTTTCAATCTAGCTCTTAAGTCTCATCTCCCTTCCTTTCCTAGAAACCCATGACAACGTACACAAAGGATAGTACAGAAATGAAATCACACAAAAGTACTCAGAGAATAGAAAGAGACAAGAGACTTGACACCATATTGGGTACAACCTCCACCCACATACTTGTTCGGAATGTAAGGGTCATGCGACCTTACGCCTATATTCATATATACATACATAATTTATAGAGCATTGCCCCATGCATGTGTGTGTATATCTTCTTCTCTCTCTTCCTCCATCTCCTCCTTGCTCCTCTTATTTTGCACACCAAAGCCCTTCATTGGTGTCAAAGCTTGCTGAAGGCTTGTGTGCAAGGAGCTTCAATGGAAGCTTAGGTCACAAGTGGTGAATGTGCAAGTTGGCACCTTTTGACAACTATTTGGTATTTTGGCCATAACTCGAGCTAGAAAGCTTGGATTGGTGTGTTTTAAAGTTATGTGCATAGCTGAAACAAAGTGAAAAACTTGATTTGGAGTTCTAAAGTGCAAAAAAATAAAAAAACACGGACTGATGTACAAGATGAATCTACAATCACTTGGATAGTAGATCACTTTTTGGGCTATAACTTGAGTTTTACAAGTTAGATTCAAGTTATTCAACTTTCTGTGCATAGCTTGGAAAAGATACTAGAATTTTTGGATCAAATTTTGAGTGAAGAGCACTAAAAATATAGAATAGAGAGCAACAATACTATAGGTGAAGGTGAAATTGACAAAAAATGTGTTTTTTGTATATATCTTGAGCTGTGCACCGTTGCTTGATGTGTTCTATATATCCTTATGTATTAAGAAAGAGTTCTTGAAGTTTGTTGAAGAGAAAAAGTTCAAATTCAAAGGTTATCATCTCTGAAACATCAAAACATAGAGCAACATATTTTCACCATAAGAATCCTAGTTGCCTTTGGAGGTTTATTTTGTTGTGAAACTTCCTCGAGAGAGTTTTTTTGGTGTGCGAGCTCTTATTGTTAGAGCTTGAAGGCATTTTCCATGTATGATCACTATGATAGCTCCTCCATATGAGTGAGAGCATGATCTTGCCATGTGTTTGACATGTGAGATGACATTGTGGTATACCCTTTTTTTTAGGTTTAAGTCATCATGAGTTTGATCATAGCATTCTCAGTGGATGTATAGTGGCATTGTGGTCTCTATATTGTTTATGCCACTCGGTTATGGATTTACTTTCCAATTGCACATAATTTTATGAGATTTGATTTTGGATCTTGGTTGGTACTTGTATCCTTGTTTTCTTTGTAGGTACATGATCTAGATTGGAGCCTTAGTTGCATACTCATTTGTCACCTTGACTGGCTATTACCATATGGTTATTGATTTGATATCTATTTGCCAATGTGATTCTTGGCATATATGGATGGTGATTTCCACATGGTTATTTTGGTTCAGAGTCCATTTTACAAAGGAGATGCTATCAAAATTTTGTTGGCTTTTATGCAAAAAGAGTACTCTAGTAGATCCTTTATGCTTGTGTGATATCTTTGGATCATTGTTTATCTTTATTTATTTGGACTTGATCACAGGTTATTCATGACATATTAGAACATCTTACAGAAATCATTCTTGAGCGGGAAGTGTATTGCCATTGCATTGGCATGTATTGCCATCAGTTTTTGGCATGTATATTTTCCATTATGTTTGATTGGATCAGTGAGAGGTGGTGACAAGCTATTCATTGCTCTTTTGCTACTGGTTATCTTGTTTGATTGCTCACTTTAGAGGGGATAATCTATTGAATTCTTTCCAAGATTCTTTCACATCTACTTGGTCAATTTGCAAACTTGGTGAGCAGGTTTATGCTCATGGTTTTATGTGCATGCTAGATGCATGGTTATGTGATAGGTGGTTCACATGGTTTCTTCTCCATTGAGACATTTGTGATGTGAGTTATGCATATGGATATGCAAGTGTGATCCTATTGGTGATAGAGTATTGTTTCTAGTCTCTTGTTATATTTATAGTCTCATGGATTGTCAGCATGGTGTCTTCTTGGTTTGATGGCACTCACTTTCTCATATGGAAAGATTAGATGTGGCATAAATTGGTTCATGCATGGTTACACATGTATGTGCTATAGAGATGCACAGAGTCCTCATGACATGCCCGACCACATGCATGGATATGGATGCATTGGCCAGCTCCACTATCCGATTATAGCTTGTGGATTCTCTCTCTCTCTCTCTCTCTCTCTCTATATATATATATATATATATATATATATATATATATGTATGTGATGTATGAGGAGATGAGTAGTGCATTATGGTAGAGACTACATGACATGTATGTGAATCTATTGACTCATGTGAGACATAGTATCATAACTAGACCTCTTTGATTTCTTCTTCTCCCTTGAAGACCTTATAAGTGCTTGATGTGAGCTCTCGGGTCCATATGCAGCATCTTGCATCTTTGCTTTACCTTTGCTCTTCCATAGCTTTAGTCTTTCCAAGTCTTCTAAGTCAATCTCCGAATTACTTTCTTCAATTTGCTTTGGCTCCTTTGGTTGAAGTGATGGAAAATCTTCATCCAAGTCATAGGGCAGCTTCACTTTGCTGTCATCATCAAACCATGATTTGTTCTCATAAAAAATTACATCTCTACTCATAGAAATTCCTTTATTAGTTGGATTGTACAATCTATATCCTTTTTTGTTTTGGTCATAACCAATGAATATGCACTTCCCTGCTTTGGGATCCAATTTCCCTCTTACTTGAGAAGGAATGTGAGCATAGGCTAAGCATCCAAAAATTTTACAATGCTCTAGACTAGGTCTTCTTCCATTCCATACTTCATATGGAATGGTTGCATCTAATGACTTCAATGGAATTCTATTTATGCGATATGTGGTTGTAGACACAGGCTCTGCCCATAGGTAGTGTGGCAATCCCTTTTCATTGAGCATAGACCTTGCAGCTTCAACAATAGCTCTGTTTCTCCTCTTTGCTACACCATTGAGTTTGGGTGTATACCTTGTAGTGACTTCTCTTTTAATGCCTCTTTCATGCAAGAAGGCATAAAATTTAGAAGAGAAGTATTCTCCTCCACCATCTGATCTGAGTCTTTTCAAAGTCCTACCTGTTTGGTTTTCAACAAGAACAACATACTTCTTAAAGCAATTAAAAACTTCATCCTTGTGATTCATGAAAAACAGAATGGTCCACCTGCTACAGTCATCTATGAAAGACACATAATATCTTGAGCCTGATATAGATGGCTCCTTACTTGGACCCCACACATCCGTGTGCACTAGATCCAAAGTATTTTGATACACATATCCCTTCTAATTGAAAGGTTGTCTATGAGCCTTGTCGAGTTGACAAGCTTCGCACTTATAAATCATGTGTTTCCTTGTGATATTAAGCAAATCAAGTACACTTTGGTCCCTGCAAATTTGTTTAAGTGTCCTCTCACCAATGTGAGCAAACCTTTTGTGCCATATCTCCAACTCTGTGAGAGTTTGATCCATAGGTAAACAAAGCTATGTTCTTTGTATCTTCCACTTCAAAAGTGAAAAGCCTTCTTGTCTTTTCTCCTTTGGAAATCCTTCTAAAGCCTTGCCTTGGGTCTTCAACATATGCTTCAAATTGGTTGAATCTAACCTACAATCCTTTTTCAACAATTTGCCCAACATTTGTTAAATTTTTGGTAATTGTAGGGACATACAAGACTTTGCTTAAGAGGTTCATATTCCCATCTGATGTCTTCACATTATCGATCTTCTCCACTGAGTGCTTTGTATCATCTCCTGTTTGCACTTCATGTTTTGTTGTGAGGATCTTCCAAATCAGAAAGTAAAACCACATTTCTTACTACATGGTTTGAGCATCCCGAATCAATGTAAAATATGTGATCATCATCCTTACCCTTCTTCACTGATAGATTCATAATCAATAATGAATCTTCTTGACTTTGTTCCTTGGCATAGTTATTGTAATCTCTTCTTCCTCTATGGCCACTTTGATAGTTGTTGTTGTTGTAATTGTTGTTGTAGTAGTTGTTGTTTGTTGTAGCCTCCATTGTATCTACCTCTATTTGATCCATAGCCACCTCTATTTGATCCATAGCCACCTCTATTCAATCCTCTTCCTCTTGAATTTCCTAAGGTTCCTAAAACATTCGTCAGTAGTATGATTAGATAAGCCACATATATTGCAAGGTTGAGATGATTGGAATCTCCCCCTACCTTGCTTTTTGCCTCTACCTCTTCCTCTAGCTCTTCCTCTACGTGTAAATTTTGCTTGGAAAGAGCTACCTTCATCTTCATTCTTCTTATTCTTTGAGTTGTCCTTGACCTTAGCTTTATCAGAGTATAAGGTAGAATTTTGATTACCTCTTGAGGACTCACCACTTTTGCTAATCTTTGCTTCATGAGTGAAGAGTTGCCCCATGAGTGTGTTGAGGTTGGGTACATGCATATCCATGTACAAATCCATGGTTGTTGTGAAGGACTCCCACTTGTCATCTACTTTGATTCCATTTATGATTTTTCTAATGATTTTCTCCTATTAAATTACCTCTCCAATGCTTCCAAGTTGGTTGGAAATATCCTTCATCTTTGTTACATAATCAGTCACACTTTGCTTCGAGCTTTTCTTCATTGTTGTGAACTCCATCCACAATTGGTTCTTCCTTGCTGGAGTGTTGGAGGAGAAGAAAGAACTAAGTGCATTCCAAGTCTCTCTTGATGTCTTGCATCCCTTGACATGAGGTAAAATGAAATCAGAGATTGAGTTTAGAATATAGGACCTTGCAAGTGCATCCTTCAAATACCAATTTGAAATTCTTTCCACTTCTTCATGTGATGGTTTCCCTTTGTTCCTCATGGTTGGCATTGCTTCATCTCTAGATATGAATCCATATAGATTCCTCCCTTGAAGGTAAACCTCCATCCTTAGAGACCATGCTTGGTAGTTATTTTGATCCAATTTGTCAATTGTTGATGGAAATCCATCTCCCATGTTGCTTGGCTATGCTCTAATACCACTGTGAAGAGAGATGGTGGATGCAATCCGAAGATGAGTTGGTGCTACTACAACCAGCTTCACACCAGCCAACGAAGACTTCATAGTTGGTTAATAGACCCTTTGAGCTTTTTAAATCCACCAAAATAGCAGCCAAGTACTTTGGAACATGTATCTCAAAAGTTTAATTCAAGACAGACTAGTTGCAAAGTGACTAGCTCCCAAAACTTGCTATTTTTGTACATACACCTACTGAAAAAATTGCACAACGCTCTCAATCTGGTAGGAACTAGATAAATTCATTTTGGGAATAGAAAATAGACTTAGCAAGCTTCCCAATTCAAGTTAAAACACTTCAATTCACAAACTGAGCTGTGAGAACAAGTTTTATCAAAATCTAGAACAAGCCCGCCATTCCCGGGGCTCTATAGAGATAGACTAGTGAGTAGCAAAATGCATATTTCTCCCAAATTATAATTCCAATGCATGAAATTTTATATAAAGAAACTAGACTTCAAGAGAAATGCAAAACACTTTAAAACACTAAAAAAGGTTGATTATAGATCGAGATATGAGCTTCTAAAGTTACTGCTCTAAGTGAGTATAGAAGAGAACAAAACAGAGAAGTAGAGAATGATGAATGTATAGATTCACATATGATTACAACCACATTGGCAATGAATATTTGCACAATGGGAGTAGAATGATAGATCTATGGAGTAAGCTCTTCAATCTCTACAAAATGACATGAAGTGGTCATGTACAAGGCTTGCTAATCACCACTTCCTTCTTGCTTTTTATAGATACTTTTGGAGGGAGTTTTGAATTAGAATTCAAATGGCTCCACCTAAAAGTGATCCTCAAAGTTAGGAAATATTCCCCCAACTTGCTAATTCGTGGTTTTAGGTAGCTAGAGCCACGAGTTTGCTTTTTACATCATGGATGAGGTAAACCATTCTTTTTCTTTTTTCTTTTTCACAATTACAAGAGATAAAATGTACTCTTTTACAAGAGGTGTTCACATGACTACACATATGACTACAAATGAACATAAATCAAATAATATCAAGCATGTAGGCTTTGGTAAAATGCACCAACATAGGGGAGTGTTCTTGGATACTGGTGAGAAATTTGATTGAGGCGGGTGCTAAAAAGTAGGTGGGTGTTGAAAAGTAGGTGGGCACTAAAAAGTAGGAGAAGAAAGACTAGTGAAGGGATGCTTGAAAGGAAAATTGGGCTTGATTGGTGGTTGTCGTTGATGCATTTGTTGTAAGTGAATGGACTGGGTGATGGATTGAAAATCTTTCTCAGCATCATGTGCAAAAGAAATAGCTTCATAGAGGGTGTTGAGCTTAGCTTGGATTCCCATCTCCAAACCATCTTCATACTTTCTTTGCAAGGTATCTTTAGGAATCGTTTCAAGCAAACAAATAAGTAATAGTCATTGCCAAAAATGTTCAGTATAGGTAGATACAATATCTCCATATTTCCACCCAAAAGTTATCCATGATTGATGAGCATGTAAGTGGAATTGGGGAGGAAGGAAGGACTCCTTAATCTTCTTTTGAAATGCATTGCATGTGGTAGGGTGGTCGGTGCTATGGCATAGAACATTCCACCATAACTGGGCCTTAGCCACCAAATAATTAGTAAAGAATTTCACTTTCTCACTTTTAGAGTATGATTCATTAGAATAGAAGTCATCAAACTGAGATAGCCATGAAAGAACACATTGGCTATCTAGGTAAATAACTAAGCCCTTATTGAAACTCATATGTTAGAATCGGTTTGTGCATAGCCAACGACTGCCAAGGAAACTGAAGGGAACCAAAGTGAACCAAGAGAATTGTGAGTTCTAGAGAAGCCAAAGATGCCAAAGTTATACCATAGTTCTATGCCTTGGAGTAAGCCAAAAGATTAATTGAATTGATAAACAAACTTGATGAATAGACTTGACAACCGAAATTGAACTTGAATAGTAAACAATGAGCACAATGAGCATAGGGGTACAGGGGGTTATAGTGGGTACAGTGAGCATAGTGAGCATAGGAGTTACAAGGGCTACAGTGGGTATAGTGAACACAATGAGCACAAGGGGGTATAGTCGGTACAATGAGCATAGGGGGTATAGTGTGATAGTAAGCAGAGTACCAAATTTGAAAAAAATAATCGGGGAACCAAAACAAACAAACTTGATAAACGAAAACATGGACTAGATAGTTGAGACAATTACCGATTAATGAGCAGATGCTAGAATCACAACCAAATGTTGAAATACCACCTCCGTAGACATGCCTTGGCTCTGATACCGTTGTGACCTTCGGATCCCAGACAGGCATGTATGCAGATGATAGTATAGAAACAAAATCACACAAAAGTACCCAGAGAATAGAAATAGACAAGAGACTTGACACCAGATTGGTTACATTCTCCCCCCACATACTCTGATGGATGAGTCTATCAGAGTATGTGTATTAATAGGTATTTCTCATTAGATCCTGAATAAAAGATACATGAGGGCGGCACTTTGAAAAGCATGCTTTTGCTTTATTTACAAAATCATAATCTACTATTTTTACAAAAATGTCATTTTCTAAAGGGATCTATTATTTAAAAAAAAAATAATTAAAATATTATCTTCTAAATATTCTTCTAAATATCTCCAAAAGTATTTGAATAAGTCCATGTGCATTCACACCCTCAAGAATCTTCATCTGCTAAATCGAAACACATTAAAAACCTCAAGGCATTAAAGTCCATTTAACATTCCATTATTCCATAAAGTATAAGATTTAATCCTATTTATAGGAACTCCTCTCACTTGTTTTTTATACTTTTTCCAATGAAAATACATTATCGACAACATTGCTTTGAAATTCAATAATATTCAGGTTTTCCATTACTTTTAAAATGAAAAAAAATATTTTCTCTTAGATCATAATAAACAAATATCAACATAATAACATCAACTTTATCATCCATAGTCATCAAAATTATTATCAACATTATCATCTCTAATTATCAAACTTATAGTTTATGACAAGCATTATCGAGCATAAGTTTGAGCCTCATAATATCTAAACTTATGTTGAGTCTACTTAATAAGTATTTAACAGTTTTCTAGAAAAGGATCAAACTTAAGTTTGAGCCTCATAGCATATAATGAAAAAGAAACAAACAAGTTGATTTAGAGACTGAACTTAAGTTCAAGCCTCATAACATGTGACAAAAAAAGACACAAACTTCAGTTGAGTTAGAGGTTCAAACTCAAAATTAAGTTAATTGAGAGGCTTG
>CM035415.1:24448165-24578165 GCA_020310875.1 Ceratopteris richardii
CCATTCTGATTTTCACTTTACAATGCAATGTTGCAAAGCTTCTCAAGATGGATATTGATTAGAATTTTCCTGGAATTGCTAAATTGAATGAACAAAAGCAGTTTTGATACATACAAATTCATGTGCCATTGCAGAAAGACGCAACGTCATGTGGCTGGAGAGTGATTGCAAATGTTGTAAGATTCTTGGAAAGAAGGTTTTACAGTCCTGAATTGAATTCATCATACTATCCATATGCATGGATCATCTTGATCAGAGAGAGAGAGAGAGAGCAATAAATGGCATTATGAAACATGCAATCTGCCTCAATGATCCAAATTCACCTCCACCCCCTCCACCAGATAAAAAGAAGTCTGAAGAAAAAAAGAAAGGGCAACCTCTTCACTCACCATTGAAGCATGGGACTAAGAAAATGAGTCAAGGTGAAAGCTCCAAAAAGGACCACAAGCATCAGAGAAAAGAGGGCTCCAATAAGGATAGAAAGGGATGAATCATTTTTTAGTATAAGATTGAAATCTATTGTAAAACCAACATAGGTTGGAAGATTTATTTATGTTCAAATTGTATGTACTTATGCCACTCTTCATCTGAAAGATGGTCATTGTAACCATATTTATTTGCCTTAACAATATTTATATGCCTTGAGAAATATACAGTTGTATTGAACCTCTTGAGAGTTAAACAAAAGTTCATTGCATGGTCCAATTAAATTTGGTCATGTCACAAATATGACTGCATTGTGGGTTTCTTACTTCATTCTTGTTGGAAAGTTTAAATTGAAGATAGAGAAGAACGTAAAGAAGAAAGAGGACAAGACTGATATAAGCGATACGGGGAATCGGAGAATTTTGGATTGCCCCTATCGCTTGCATTGGTCATATTATCCATTTAAACATAGCATCCCCTTTAAGCAACCTTGCATGAGATGACTTGAGTTGCAAGTTGTTTTTATAGTCATGAGTCAAACCTTTACGCAAAGTTCACGTTTTGAAGTCTCTTCCGGTAGTTTGCTAACATAATTGATCCAAGCGATAAGGGTGATCCGACAAGTTCAGATTGCACTAGTCGCTCCGCCGTCTTCTCTAATCTTGTCTCCTCTGTTAAATGACTTAAGTCATGCTCTAGATATTTTGAAATATCATACCTTGGATTGGAATTTGCACCAGGTTCTCCACCCTCTTTAATATAACTTGATGTGCACCATGATACTTTCTCTTGCATAACTTGAGGACACAAAAGATGGATAGAATCAAATAATTTAATTGAAAATAATGTGCACCTCTGATAGACTCAAATAATTTAACTGAAACTAGATGTTTAATTCTAGATCTCTTGTTCATCTAGAATTTACTTATCCAAGTTCCTGTATAATTATTTCTTAGTTGAGACCTCATCTGAATGTTAAGATTAAACAAAAAAGTGCCAATATGAGTTTAGATGAAGGGGAATAATTGAAGTCATCAATTCACTCCTGCAAATAAAAATCAATGGAAGTATGAAATAAGGGACCTAAAAATTATCTAAGAATGTCTTGGTTTATATTCTTATCATTGTACAATAAGAACCTCATCAAAAACTTGAAATTAAATTAAAAAATGCCAATATGAATATAGACATTTAAAATACATAATTTAACACACATTCTTTGTCACCATCCTGCAAAGAAAAATCAATGGAAGTATCAATAGAAGCTTCTATAAGATGGAGATACATTATTTAAGAATGTCAAGGGTTAACTTGTTACAATTTTAAGGGTTGGAACTTAATCACCCTTGGTGGAAGGCAAGTTATGCAAGATAATGATTTCTCTGATCTAATGTTAACTATCGCATCATCAATTAAGAATCTAAACTATGATGATACCTCATCAAGGTATTCTAGGAGCTCCCTTACATTTTTGAGATCCCAATTTGCAGTGACAATTATTTTCCTTGATTGAAAATCTAGATGAATCAATACTTCTAACTCAATTTCTGGACAACTCTCCTCTAAGTCCAAGGCTATCCAAAGTCCAAGCTTTTTTTTCCACCTCCTATAGTCATATCCTAAAACCAGATATTGTTGACATATCTGATATGAGATTGAAAGAGAATTTGGACTAACTTTACATAAAATAATGTCACTTAGCTTTTGGACTTCTTTGTTATCCCATTTTCTACCTAAAACATCATCAATCTCTGAAATAGAGTCTCCTATTCAACCACATTGTTTTTATTTTATGTAATAACATGTTTTTAAATCATGCTACAAAGACATGAATAGGCAAAAACCATTGAATTATCCTTCTCGAAATTCCGCCTACTGACATTGGCCTTTGGATGTCAAATTTCATTTTGCATAGAAAATTTGAAACTATTGAATGATCAGGAGCATCCCAATCTAATGAAGAGATGCAAGGAGCAAGTACATGTACAAGATTTCCATAAGAACGCCTCCCTGATGGCACTTGATAATCTGCATAATGGACAAATAACTCTATGCTATTGAAAAATTGAACATATTTGTCTGCATACATGAGTTCTGCATATTCCTTATGAAAACTCTGAATGTTCCTATTAAACATTCAACATGTTCTCATTCCACAACATTGGATGGAAAGATATCTATAGTACAAAAACATGTGTTCAGATATCTATAGTACAAAAACATGTGTTTTGTTATACAAAAACAACTAGAATGATAGAAAAGCATTGTAAAACTTCACTTACAGTACGAAGGGAATTGCAGATGATTTTCTAGAACAAGATCTTTAGCGATGTACACATGTTGTACTCGTGCAACCAACCGCATCTCTTCAATTTGAAACTGAGAATACGTCCCTTCCAATGGTTTCTTGTGTTGTCTCTTTTGGCACGCTTGACTTTATGGGCACCTCTGCAGCTAGGAAGCATAGTTACCCATTCATTTACTTTCACAGAAAGAGGTTTCCACAAAGAATCTTCTCTTCTATTGTAAACCTCACATGAGGTTACATGATTGGAAGGACAACGAGAAGAAGAAGCCATTTGAACTTAGAAGAAGAAGAATGTTCAAAGCGAGAAACTGACGTTCACAAATTTTGGCAATATTTATAGAGAAAAAGGCTTTGTACACGTGGAAACTTTTGATTTGATGTAAACCCTATCCCTGAATGATCATGAAATTTTGTGAACCCAAAAATATTTCCTATCTTCAAAAATCAATTCCTTCTTGGAAATTTGAGAATATGCTTTGTGTAGTGTGCAAAAATATCTTTTTTTTTGCATCAAACTGAAAAATTATACACTCAATATGAGAATCTTCATCACTTTAGCGGCACTTTTAGAGAATATTGTATTTAAAAAAAACATTTCTTCATATGGTTAAAAGAGACATCAATGTTATATTCTTGTACACATGGAAAGACTCTATTTGTCAATTTCTTTAATCTTTCATTAGCAAACACCCTCTTTTCGGCTGTCTTTTGCCCTAATGAGTTTAACCCTCTATTTAACTTGGATTAAATGAGACTTGAACTTAATTTTGAGGTTTCATTCAAATTGGAGTCAGACAAACTCACAATTAGTTTGGAGTAAGAGAGGATCAAACTTCAATTTTAGCTTCCATTCAACTTGGTGTCAGATAGGTTGATTCAACTTGGAGTCCCAGAGAATTGAACTTGAGTTTGAGTATCTATTCAGCTTTGAGTTTAAGTTTGAACCTTTATTCAACTTGGAGTAAGTCAGGCCCGAACTTAAGTTTGAGCCTCTTTTCAACTTGGAGTTACACTGACTAGAACTTAATTTTGAGTCTCTATTCAACTAAGAGTCAGAGTCAAAGAGTGCCGAACTTACATTTGAGCTTTTATTCAAGTTGTAGTTAAAGAGCCTCGAACTTAATTTTGAGCCTCTATTCAATTTGTGATCAGATAGGCTCAAACTTAGGGTTGAACCTCTATTCAACTTGAATTCAAAGAGGCCCGAACTTCAAACGTTTATTCAACTTGGAGTTAGAGAGGCTTGAACTTAAGCTTGAGCCTCCATTCACTTTGGAGTTAGTGAAGCTCGAACCTAAGTTTGATTGAACCTCTATTCAACTTGAAATGAGAGAGGGTCAAACTTAAGTTTGCACCTATATTCAAGTTGGAGTAAGAGAAGCTCAAACTTAAGTTTTAGCCTCCATTCAACTTGGATTCAGATAGGTTTGAGCCTCTATTCAACTTGATGTTAGAGGGGCTCAAACATAATTTTGAGTCTAGGCTCAAAATTAAGGTGAAACCTCTATTCAACTTGGAGTTAGAGAGGCTTGAACTTAAGTTTGAGTGTCTATTCAACTTGAAGTCAGAGAGGCTTGAACTTAATTTTGAGCCTATATTCAACTTAGACTCAAAGAGGCTCGAGTTGAAGTTTGAGCCTCTATTCAATTCGGAGTCAGAGAGGATTGAGTTTAAGTTTGAGCCTCTTTTCAAGTTGGAGTTAGAGAGCATCAAACTTAAGTTTGAGATTTATTCAACATGGAGTCAGACAAGATCGAACATAAATTTGGGACAAGATTGAACTTGAGTATGACTTTCTATTCAACTTTGAGCAAGATGGGGCCAAACTCAATGTAGAATCACTATTCAAGTTGAAGTCAGAGGGATTTGATTTTAAGTTTGAGCCTTTATTCAAATTTGAGTTAGAGAGGCTCGAACTAAAGTTTGAGTTTGTATTCAACTTGTAGTCAAAGTCAGAGAGGCTTGAAAATAAGTTTGAACCTCTATTCAACTTTGAGTTGAAAAATCTCAAACTTATGTTTCTCAAATTTAAGTTTGAGACTCTATTTAACTTGGATTCAAGAGGCTCAAACTTAATTCTATGAATCAAGAGGCTAAAACTTAAGTCTAAGCCTATATCACTGAAAAGACTAGAGGCTATTTTAGGAGAGGCTCAAACTTAAGCATCTTAACATGATTGAAACATGAGTTTGAGAGGCTTGAGCTTAATTTTGAGCCTATAATTGGAGTTAGAGAGACTTGAACTTGCTTTTGAGCCTCTATTCAATTTGGAAACATAGAGGCTTGAGCCTCTAATCAATTTGGAGTCAGAGAGGCTTGGACTTAAGTTTGAGCTTCTATTCAACTTGGAGATAAAGAAGCTCAAACTTAAGTTTGATCTTTTATTCAACTTGGAGTCAGAGACACTCGAACCTAAGTTTAAGCCTCTATTGATGATAGAGTCAGATAGGCTCAAACTTAAGGTGGAACCTCTATTAAATTTGAAGTTAAAGAGGCTCGAATGTGAGTTCAAGTCTCTGTACTTTTGAGTGGAAGAGCTTCAAATTTAAGTTTGGGAGTGAGAGAGGCTCAAACTTATGTTTTAGCCTCCATTCAACTTGAAGTTAGACTACCTCAAAACTTAGAGTCAGAGAGGCTTGAACTTAAGCTTGAGCCTCTATTCAAGTAGGATTTAAATAATCTCAAACTCAAGTTTGGGATTCAGAGAGGCTCAAAATTAAGTTCAAGCCTCTATTCAACTTGGTGTTAGATAAGCTTGAAGTTAAGTTTGAGCTTCTATTCAATTTGGAGTAAGAGAAGCTCCAAATTAATTTTGAGTCTCTATTCAATTTGGAGTTACAGAGAGTTGAACTTAAGTTTGAGCCTCTATTCAAGTTGGAGTCATATACGCTTGAATTTAAGTTTTAACCTCCAATTAACTTGGCAAACATACTCAAACTTAATTTTCAGTCTCTTTTCAACTTTCATTCAGAGAGGCCCAAACTTAAGTTTGACCCTCTATTCAAGTTAAGAGTCAGAGAATGTCAAACTTAA
Source organism: Ceratopteris richardii (assembly GCA_020310875.1). Taxonomy (NCBI): domain Eukaryota; kingdom Viridiplantae; phylum Streptophyta; class Polypodiopsida; order Polypodiales; family Pteridaceae; genus Ceratopteris; species Ceratopteris richardii. The sequence goes on from CM035415.1 coordinate 24,453,933, forward strand.
GTTTGCGCTTTTATATAAGTTGTAGTAAAAGATCCTCGAATTTAACTTAGAGCCTACTTTGTAGTCAGATAGGCTCAAATTTACGGCTGAACCTCTATTCAACTTGAAGTCAAAGAGGCTCAAAATTCAAACCTCTATTCAACTTGGAGTCAAAGAGGCCCAAACTTAAGCTTGAGCCTCCATTCACTTTGGAGTTTGTGAAGCTCAAACCTAAGTTTGAGCCTCTATTGAACTTGGAGTTATAAAGTCTTGAACTTAAGTTTGAGCTGCTATTCAATGTGTACTTAGAAAGGCTTGAACTTAATTTTGAGCCTCTATTTAAGTTGTAATCAAGGAGGGCAAACTTAAGTTTGCACCTATACTCAAGTTAGAGTAAGAGAAGCTTGAAGTTAAGTTTTACCATCCATTCAAATTAGATTAAAATAGGTTTGAGCCTCTATTCAACTTGTAATTAGAGAGGCTCAAACATAAATTTGAGCCTTTATTCAACTTTCAGTAAAAAAAGGCTCAAACTTAAGGTGAATGTCTACTTAAATTGGAGTCAAAGAGGCTTGCTAAGTTTGAGCTTCTATTGAACTTCAAGTCAAAGAGGCTCAAACTTAAGTTTGAGCATATTTGGAATCAGAGAGGCCCGAGCTTAATTTTGAGCCTCTATTCAAATTGGAGTGAGAGAGGATCGAGCTTAAGTTTGAGCCTCTTTTCAAGTTGGACTTAGAGAGCGTTGAACTTAAGTTTGAGCCTTCATTCAAATTGGAGTCAAAGAGGCTCAAAATTAAGTTTGAGAGGTAGAGAGGTTCATACTTGAGTTTGAGCCTCCATTCAAGTTGGAGTCAAATTGTCTCAAATTTAATTTTGAGCCTCTATTCAACTTTGGAGTAAGAGAGGCTTGAACTTGAGTTTTAGTTTCTATTCAACTTTAAGCAAGATAGGCTTGAACTCAAAGGAGAAATCTATTCAACTTGAAGTCAGAGAGGCTCGATTTTAAGTTTGAGCTTTTATTCAAATTGGCGTTAGAGAGGCTCAAACTTAAATTTGATTCTTTATTCAACTTGCAGTCAAAGTTAGAGAGGCTTGAACATAAGTTTGAGCCTCTATTCAACTTTGAGTAAGAAAATCTCAAACTTAAGTTTCTCAAAATTAAATTTGAGCCTCTATTTAACTTACAACCAACAGGCTCAAACTTAATTCTATGAAGACAAGAGGCTCAAACTTAAGTCAAAGCCTATATCATTAAAAAAACTAGAGGTTGTTTTAGGAGAGGCTCAAACTTAAGCCTCTTAACATGATTGAAATATTCAATTTGGAGTTAGAGAGACTCAAACTTAAGTTTGATTTTCTATTAAATTTGAAATGGAGAGGCTCATACTTAAGTTTGAGCCTCTAATCAATTTGGAGTTGGAGAGGCTCAAACTTAATTTTGAGCTTCTATTCAACTTGGATTTGAAGAGTCTCAAAGTTAAGTTTGATCTTTTATTCAACTTGAGTTCAAATAGGTTCAAACCTAAGTCTAAACCTCTATTGATGTTGGAATCAGATAGGATCAAACTTAAGGTGAAACCTCTATTCAATTTGGAGTCAAAGATGCTCGAATGTAAGTTTGGGTCTCTATGATTTTGAGTGGAAGAGCTTTGAGTCAAAGAGCTTCAAATTTAAATTCGAGCTTATACCTCTGCTAAAAAAGAGATTGGAAGAGGCTCAAACTTAAGATCAAAACTCTTAGTATGTGATCAAAACAGACTCAAAGTTAAGTTGATTGAGAGACTCAAACTAAAGTTTGAGTCTTCACTTTTTTGAGTTTAAGATGCTTAAACTTAAGGTATAGCCTCTTATCTTGATAGCCTATCTATTTGCTTATGCAAGAGACTCTAACTTAAATGAGCATCTTTCACTCAACAACATTCAGGCTCAAACTTGAGTTCGAGTCTTTCAATCAAAAGTTAACTTCGAGTCTGGTATCTTCAAATACTCTCTCTAGTCTAAATTACTAGAGTTTTAAACTTAAATTAGATCCCTTAAAGTGATAATTGCAACAAGCTCAAACTTCAATTTCTTACTTTTTATTCTCTTCTTTTTTTATTAACCTTTGATTAAAAGAGATTTGAAGTTAAGTTGTAGCTTCTATTTAACTTGGAGGCAAAAAGGCTCTAACTTAAGTTTGAACCTCTATTGAACTTGGATTCAGAGAGGCTGGAACATAATTTTGAGCCTCTATTCAATTCAAAGTTAGAGAGGCTCAAACCCAAGTTTGAGCCTTTCTTGAACTTGGATTCAGATAGACTTAAGCTTAAGGTGGAGCCTCTATTCAACTTAGAGACAGAGAGGCTCAAGCTTAAGTTCAATCCTTTAGATTTTTGACTCGAAAAGCTTCAAATTTAAGTTCTCATACGTCTACAAAAAAAGTGAACTCAAGTTCAAATCATAATTACAAAAAGGTGAGCTCAAGTTCAAATCATGAACATCATACACTTGAGAGAGGTTAAAAGAATTTACTTCAAGTCTCTCAAAAGTTATATTTTGAAATAAGAGTCATTTACAATCTGATAGAACAAAATATGGTTGAAATTAAGTTTGAACTAGCCTCAAAAATAAGTTTGAGATGTGTATCCTTGCAGCATCTTTATTTTTTATGAGAAAACTCGAACTTGAGTTCAAACCTATAATCTTTTGAGAAGCAAAGCCTCAAACTTGGGTTTGAACTAGCTCTTGGTTGATATTCACAATAAAATTATAAAGGATTCAAGAATGATCAACCATGTCGGACTTATTTGACTTGCAACAAACTTTTTTCAAAGGTTTAAAAATTTCCAAGAGCAAAAGAAACATATAATTAGTGAATGTTTGTACGTGTAAATATGGACATCCTTTTTGTGGAAATGACGTTTATGTTTGTCTTTTAAATTTAACACATGTAATTATTATTATAATAATTTAAAGCATGGTTTATTGAATAGCATTGACAACATTTTCTCATTTATTATTTTTAACAATGTAGGGAAAATCAAGATGGCAACAAATCAAAGTATAACTGATCAATTTGAAGAAAGAGAAAAGTAGAGTCATCTTGTTGGATCATGACAAGTGTGAAATATATGCAATTGCTCTTATTTTAATCCATTGGATTCCATAAATTGCAAAGAGTTGGGAGAAAGCTGCCTAGGTGTTATTATGGAGGAAACTTTGGATCCATCAATGTTAGATACTCAAAATTTTTCAGCTTTGAAATTTGTTAGTTGGTCTATACTCCAAATTATTATAGAATATGGTGAGCCTATGATACAAATATTAGGCTTTAACTCATTGTATGGCATTGAATATTATAATTGCAATGGTATTGAGGATGTAGATGTCAAAGTTAGAGAGAATAAGTTTTCTTCAAACTTATGCTTCAAGTCATTATATGGCATTGAAGATGATAACTGCAATGGTATTGAGGATGTAGATGTTGAATTTAGAGAGAATAATTATTTTTGTGCTATTGATATTCAACATTTTTATGATGATATACAATTTGTTTCTCCTCTTCAAATGTAATATGATCAAAAAAAGGTTTTTCATATGGAAAATAGTGAGTCTAGATATTTTGAAGTGAACAGGAAAAAATGGAGTTATATCCACAAGGTGAGAGTGCATAATAAAAATAGTAATAATTTGACTCTTAATAAGAGATGCACATTTGAAAGCATTCACATGATTTAAATGCATGATTTTGTGAACAAAGATGTTTTCAAGTAGTAAGTAGAGCTAAAATAATGGATGCAAGGTTAAACTTTTGGGGACAAAGCTATTTTGATAGATGCAAATATGTATTGGATTGCATGAATATAGTCTACAAAGGTAATAACTTGAACTCAAGTCACTATTACTTGAGTCTTAATCTCATGTTTGACGCAAAAGAAGTATAAACCAAGGCAAGATATTTAATTCATGGTATTGAAAAAAGCTCATTTTTCAGACTATAAGAAAAGTTTTTACTTGGTCAAAAGGTATCCATTCATGGGAATAATGGAATACTTAGAAAATGTACCAAAGATGTAGGAAAAAAAAATTCTTTGATACATGATTTCATTGATAATAATGTAGATCAAATGCCACACAAGTTTCCAACATCCATGGATGGTTATCATGAAACAAAAACAGTGTTTTCATCACATTACAAACAAGTGGATATTGTTCGAGAGGTGAATATGAAATTAGAAAGTTTGGGATATAATAAATTATCTCAACCAATATTTTTGAGATTATGGAATACAAAATTTAGAGCAATGTCTTTATCAAAGTCAAGTACCTTTTCCAAATGTGACTTTTGTACAAGAAAAAAAAAATTACAATCTACAAAAACCATGAAGAACGTGCAAGATATTTAGCACAAAGAAGATATCACATGCTATAGCAAATGAGTTGTAGAAATCTATACTATGCTTGGAGAGTTTCATCATAATTGTATCCAGATAAATATTTGTGCATTACTCATGATAAATGGATCAAAGCAAAATATTTATACCACATATTAAACCGATTCCAAATCTCTTAATGGCAAAGAGATTACTGATATCTTTGATAGGAATGCTCATTCATGGACATGGACAATGTGCTTATGGTCATTTTGCTTTAGGATTATGGCCTAGTGATCCAAATTTCACAATTTCATCTATTTCAATATGTTTGAGAAACTTGGAAAGAAAAGATATTCAGTTGTATGGAGATTTCGGATTGAAGACTTCTGGTGTCAATTACACAAAAAGTCTATGTGATTCTATTTTGTGAGTTGATGCACTTTTTCATCACATGGAAGTGTTAAAGAATGAAATTTTATACAACAAAGGATTACAATGTACTATCACAAGTGAAAATCAAAGTGATTCATTCAAGGAGTTACCGAGAACACTATTTTTGCAAATTTATCATTGTAGTTTAGAAAATAAGAATCCCTATGTCTTTGCATACTTGTCGTTGTTAGTTCCTAATGGGATATCTGATATTGTGCAACTCAGATTGCTTATGGTCGGACATACACATGAGGATATTGATGCTTTATTTAGTTGCTTTTTAGAAGATCTCAAAAAAAATCAATTTTTAGTTTCCCATATCGAATGAGAATTCTCAATGAATGTTGTACTATGCATCTAACACTGTTTCTTATACAAAGAGTACCCAATTTGAAAAAATTTATCAAAGGATGCTTAAATGATGGAGCTTATAGTCTTATTGGGCATTCAAAACCATTGCAATTTGGATTCTACATGAGTCAAGGGATACACTTGATGCAATGTAAATTGCATCCAAAAAATATTGATTGGTTACCTACAAATGGTATAAAGTTATGGAAGAAAAATGAAGATGGTATATCAAATCTTTATTAAGGAGTTCCAAAATTAGTACCACCTAGTGAGTATGTAAAGTATAATGAAAGGATCATGCAAGTACTCCTTAGATATGTAAATTGGTGGAAAATACACTTGGAAGAGAAGGGGGATAACTCCAGATTATGGCAAGTGGATTAATCCAATACTTACTTATTGGAAAAACCTTATGGAGATTCCAAAATAATATGGAAGGATACTTATTATCATGATTTTTGGCCAAAAGGTGGATGCAAAGAATTTGGAGCCTCAAATCTAGTGCAAGTTAATCCATTTGATAATGAAGATATGGATGAAAATGATGTACACTTTTGTGGTCCATTACGTAACAAACTAGCAAAAGAATTTGATCCTTGCCTTGATGTGAGAAAAGGAGACTTGTCCTCATAGAACCATGTGATCTAATGTAGCATGTGTGACTTGGCATGGCAAAAAATATTTTTAATCAAACTAGAGAGTCAGAAAGGTATCTTAAGGTTCAAATACGATATTGGATACCTATTTCAAACAGGAAAAATATCAATGGTGAAGAACTATATAGAGATTGTTGGAGAAAATATTGGAGAGAAATTCTAGCTTATCCTCAATGTTGGAAGAATAATTCTTCCATTCTTTGGGCTTGGACACCAAAAGATGGGTGCAAACTAAACAAAACCAAAATTTCAACACTAGTGACATCAAAGGTAAAACAAAGCCCAAGTAAATGAAGTAATGGAACATTTGAGCTACATATCAAATGAAGACAATTGCAATTTGTAATTCAATTAGAATATTTTATATGATGTTGATCATATTAAATCATTATTTTTTAATGTATATGTGATCCTATTTTGCATAACTATGTTCTAACTTGAAAAAAATCATTTCTAAGTTATTATTGTAATACTTCATACTGAAGTTTTAATTCTTTGCAATACTCTTATCTCATCTCAACTACCCACATATTGGTACTTCTCTTGTCTACAATATGTGGAATGTTGGAAGGGGTTAAATCCTCTCAAGCTTGAGTTTTATTTGGCTTCGCTACCTTTTTATGCAAGAATTAATGTCCATTGGATGGCTCTCTATTACTGTGAATGTTGTTGACTACAAAGTGAGGGTATTGTGTACACTCAAGATTATGCTTAATGTTTTGGGTATCCAATATGCCCTCGATGCTTGTTACAAGTTGAATGTTTCTCTTCATCAAATGTGAAGAGTTGATATCTTGTATGGAAGACCATGGAACCATATGTATTTTTCTAGAATGTTGCTATCAAAAACATTCACTAGAATCTTCAGTCCTTTGAAGCATTGAAGATACACCTTTTGAATGTAAACATTGTTATTATGAGGAATAAGACTCCAAAATGATTTCTATATTTGATATGATGTTATCTCATGATAAAGGAAATTGTATATTATAAATTAGGCTATTTCTAGCAACACACCTTTGAGAACATTCAATCAAATGGATTGTTAATCATGTATAACATTTATTCAGGTGTTTCTAAACACCATATGATTTTGAGATCATTCAAATAAACAGATAGTTAACCATGCATTAGATTTATTTAGGTGTTTCTAAACACCATATGTTTTTGAGATAATTCAATTTAAATAGATAACTATAGATTGAATTATATTTTCCCATCATTTGATCAAATTCCCATCATTATATTTTCCCATCATTTGAAGATATTAATTCAAATGACTGGTATGGTTATATAAATAAACACACACACACACACACACACACACACATATATATATATATATATATATATATATATATATATATATATATATATATATATATATATATATATATATATATTGTTGGCATCATATGGGAAGAAGCAAGTACGAGCATGCATGCAGATCTAGCACTAAGGCAACCCATTAAATTTTTCCAATCCTTACATTAGTATAAAAGTGATTCTCATCACTGACAACCATTGTAAATACCATTTCATCTTTTTGTAGCTCCATTTTGTGCAAGACGAGGAGTCCTCAAGCTTGGGGAGCCTTAGAAGTAATTGCCTACTAATTTTCATATTTTTTAGACCTCGTTTGAGCCCTCAAATAAGCCCTAGAACCTAATTTTTAATTAGGCCGAACACTAGGTCTGGACAGGGCCAAAGCTAGTAAAAAACTATAAATAGAGCTAGAGAGCTCATTTTTGGGCTAGCTTCTTGTAGATTTGAGCTTGTATGAGAACTTTTTGGCAATAGAAGTGATTCCATTGTATCTCTCTCTTTGTTCTTGTTGTGTGTGCGCATGTGTGTGTATGCGTGTGCATGTTGGTGTGCTTCTCACTCACACACTTGTGCCTTCACTTGCTCGAGGTCTTCATACCATCCTCATGTCTTCCCGGATTGACATTAAAGGAGGTGCTACTCATCACTGAGCTACACCAAATTTTGGCGCCGTTGCCAGGGATTCGAGCTTTGAGGACGAGCGTGTGATGGTAAGACGTAGAGAGGACGCGTTGGAATGGTAAGTAGTAGGTAATTTTTCTTGTTTTTTTCTCCATCCCCATCTCCATCTCCACCTCCATCTCCATCTCCACCTCCATCTCCATCTCCTTCTCCACTTCATATTACCTCTTCCTTGTCATTCTCCTCATTTGCTTTGTGCGAGTTTGAGAGAGAGCAAGTGTGCATTGTTGTTTTTTGTGTGTTTTTTGCATGATTCTTGTAGGTGTTAGCAGCATCACCATCTCCAGCAGGCTCTGTAGGTACAGAATCCTTCTGCGCAAGCCCCGAGGCATCGAGCTCGAGCTATCATGACACACCAAAAAGTTGACCCAATCATGATTCTGAGTGCACCACGACACAATGTAGCCTGAGAGCTCCTAGAATCACTAGCCTGATCAGGAAAATTCACCATATCCCGGTCTATCGGGACACACCCATCTATCGTGACACACCGAGGTATCCTGACACACCGAGGTATCGTGACACACCCGTCTATTGTGACACACCAAAGTATCGCAACACACCCATCTATCGTGACACACCCATCTATTGCGACACACCCATCTATCGCAACACACCAACCTATCGCGACACACCCACCTATCGCGACACTCCCACCTATCGCGACACACCCACCTATTGTGACACACCCACCTATCGCGACACATCGACTGGAGCTATTGCGATACACCGGCCTCACGAATAATTTTTTGGTGTGTTATAATTGATTGACTTGGGATAATTTTTGGGCTTGATTTCTAACACATTGGGACTACCTTAGAGCCTTAGAAGTGGGCAAAATACTGAGAAAATCATAAAAAATTATGGAACCCTAAGAGCCTGTTTTGAACCCTAAATGCGTGAACAGTCATAACTTCCTCATACAAAATCCGTTCGGAGTTATCTTAGTCTCGTTGGAAAGCTTGTGGGGAGTACTACCAAAACTTTGACTGGTTACAGTAAAATTAATACCAAGATTATTAGATATAGAATTTTTAAGTGGACCATACCCAGGGGGAACCAAACTAAGGGATCTCTAGAATTATTTCCATAAAGACACAGTGAAAATTGATATCTGAATTACATGAATGAAAGTGATTTGTTCTATCATTTGAATTTAAGTCTTGAGCTAACTTTTAGACTTTTATAGGTCCATTCAGAGCAATCAAGGCATCCAAAGCAAGCTAGCAAGGGTGAGTACCAAGCTTGGGAAAAGGCTACCTGGGCTTGTGCAGCGGTCTGAGCAACAAGTGAATTGAGGTTGGAAGTTCTCTCAACCCTTCTTCGTCAATTCCTAGCTTAGGCTAAGCATGACTTAGATGAGGTGATTAATTAGAGTGACGCTAGGCACGAATCAAGTCCAAGAGATCTAATCAACTAAGTACAAGCATTAAGTAGATCTTAAGTGCAAAAATCCTAAGGAACAAAAGTAAACTTGAATCAATCAAATATCAAGTGCAAAATTCACTTAAGTAATCTTGACGGCATGATTCCAAACAAGAGCTCAACACAAAATTCAACTAAAAAGAACAAAGTGATTGGTACAAATTAACCTGCAACGAGAGTGTACTTGTGACCAAGGGGGTAGAGAAATCAGGCATATGAACCTTAGGTCAGGCACACACTTAGGCCGAGACAGACAAAGCCTCAGATCTTCTGAAGCTAGTGTTAATCACACTACTAGGTCTTGGGCCCAGCAGTTGATTACCCATACACCCCAAGATAAAAAATAAGCGATTCTGATATGTCCTATCACATGGAGAGACCAGTGGGTAGTTCAAGAGTGGCATACCTAGAAAAGCCAGAAGGACCTTACAAGACTCAATTGGAATATATCAAGACTAATCTTCTAGGTGCTGCATCTATGAAGAGGGTCTGAAAAGATCTGTGGTCCAGATTAAGAACCCTGATCAACCCCATGGACTAGAACATCCAATAGTCAAGTTTGAGGATGGAGCATACCTAGATAAAGAAGGGACTATTTATGTAGTCACCACTCTTCCAGATAGGACAGAGGAGTTCGACAACATGATCGCAGAGACTGACATGGGTGACATAGAGCAAGGGAACTTAGGGAGAGAGTCGAGGACCCCTCGTGGCAAATTAGTCTTGACCAGAATCATGACTCCAGAGTGGGTTCCCCAAGATAATAAAAGCATAGACTTGATCTTAAACCAAGAAACCGATGAGGCTTTTTGGAGGTATAAGCCTGACCAACCTCATGAAGTAGGAGCTCTCACTATTTATGAGTTTAAAGACCTTGATAGCCCTGGCAAAGTAACCTACCTAGACAATACGTCAGAGCGGATCTTCATGGTCTGAGAGCATGGGAGACATGCCTACACTTGGAAGGGTGAATTTGTTTTTCCCCAACCTCGGTCCAATGTGTCTTACAGCCACCAAGGAGCTGGGACCTCCCAAGCTCATGGAGCTTAAAGGGATAGAAGTAGAGACAGACCTGAGGTAAGCTTTGCCAACCTACTGGGAAGAGAAAGGATGAGAACAGAGACAGATAGAGAAGAAACCGAGAGACCTAGAGCCCCAAGAAACCAAAGAAATGCTGACGATTTCCCTTTGTCAAGGCCAAGAGATCACACTAGGACCCTGATGCCAACTCAGCTGGTGAAGTCCATGAAGAATTACTTCGATGGCATTGGAGACCCTTACAACCATGTGGTAGAATTTAGGCAAGTCTTGAAAGCTGAATAGGTTGAGGACATATTCACACAATACAATGCTTTTGGCCTAACTCTTAGAAACACAGCTCTTACATGGTTTCAACCACTACATGAGAGGAAGTTTAGGAGCATAGACCAACTTTTAGAGGCTTTTGTCATTGAGTTCTCTAAGAGTGGCATACGGCATAATACCTCCTCCCTGATTCATAGCTTTAAGCAAACACCTCAAGAGACGGTCAGACTAGCAGGAAGACGGTTTAGGCAATACCTAGAGAGGTGTCCGATGCCTGAGTTACCCACACCAGCCACGCAAGTGTCTTTGTTTTTAGATGGATTGCTAAGTACCAAGCTCAGGTCATATGTGTATCTGAAAGACCCCAGAACCATAGAAGAATGTGTACGCATGTGCATAGACATTGAGGATAATCTAGGAGAGGAATTAGAACTTTCAAAAATCTACAAAGATTTAGATAGTTCTACTAACCTCTCTTCCTCGCAATCCACATCTATTGAAGAACTCACTGAGAAAGTAGCTCAGAAGCTAGGAGTCTCTAGTAAACAAATACCAAGATTTGCGTCAGGAAAACGATGCTATACTTGTGGAGGTGACCATATGGCGAGTGTATGCCCCATTATGGCTCAACCCCAAGTGAATCCTAGTAGCCAGTACTGCACCATAGAGCAAAGGTACACCAACCACATTGCACAAGACTGTCCTTATTGGGAAGGCCATTTATGCGGCAATTCCAAGTGGTACAGGATTGGGGAACCAATTCCTTGTATTTACAACACCTAGGTGTTACCACCAAAGTTAATCTCAAGGAATACTCTCACAAAGACGTACCGTCTATTCAGTGGAATCCCATCCATAGAGCCAAGGATGACACGGAGTCAATGCATTCCATAGGATTAGGATCCTCATGGATGCATGAAGACACCCACCTGTGGATGTGTAAAGTTGCAGTAGAAGAGGAGAAGAGAGAAAAAGCCACAGAAGTAGGTGCGAAGGAAACTCATAGATCGGTTCAAGACCCAGCCTATGTACCTGTCATATTCCCTGACGAAGAGTTTGAGCCTCACGGTTGGGCAAAAATTTTAGCAACCATGGATGTAGCCATCAATGAAGAGCAATGGACACCACACTGTGATGAGGATGGCTATGACATTTCAATCTTTTCCATAGAGCCAATCATGGGAGATTCAGCTCTAGAAGAATGTGAACCTAGCACTGATGCATTCGAGGATGCAAGTGACTCGGATCTAGAGTCAATCATTATGGACCCACAATTTGCATCAAATGAAGAATACTTTTGTTGAGGGAGAATCAAACAAAAAGAAGAAAAGAAGAAGACAAAGAAAGAAGCTTCATTAAAAAGATCATATCTGAAGATACATCTCTGCAAGAAGCCCCGCAGGGGTGCAACACCCATATCTGCACAGAGCCCCGTAGGGGCACATATCAAGGAAAAAGCATGTAGGTGGAAGGAGGAACCAGGGCCAGGAAAGTATCCAGGAAGTGCAAGAAGATAATTGGCAGGTATTAATCCTTCCGCTGATAGCGTGCGATGAAAAGAAAGTGGAAAAGCTCAAAGCAATACAACAGGGTCAGATGTGTGCAACCAGGGCAATTCAGAGGACCAAAAGCTAGAAAGAGGTCACTGGTGGCGTGCGTGACAACCCAACTGAATAGAGCAACCCAGATATGTGATATACAGAATACGAAGGGGCAAACAGAAGCAAAGGACATATCTCGGATAAGATAACCAATTGTTTGACAGTCCTTGTTGCCACTTCAACTGCTGGGTGCGTGTATTCAGACCTCTTAAACAAGCTGAAGACAAGAAGTAAATCCTGTCAAGGGATGACAGAGACAAAGAGGGGGAGAGTGTTGCAGAGCAAAGAGAGCACAAGGCAGAGAAAAAGAAGGGCCCCAAAATTTTTCTGATTTGAACACCCAATTTTTGTAGTATAACCATTCTTGTAACATGATTTCCGTTGTAAATGCACTAGAGGAGTCCTCTAGATGCATCCCCACAGAAGATTAGTAGCTTACCCATGTAAATTAGTAGGAAATTAGCCTTTTAGTGAATAAAGTGACGGTCTCTTGTGTGAAAGGACCATTTATAGGGCACATGTATATAAGTCAATTTCTCACTCTTTGTAAAGACTTTTTGCCATTGTGAGAATCAAGAGCACAAAAATTCGAATTTGTGTCTTCTCCTCTCTGTATCATCTTTTTTGTGAGCTTGTATGCATGTGTGTTGCTTGAAAAGAGTGTTACGAAGTGTTGTCTATCCATGAAAGTGCTTGTTTGTTGTGGTTAAGGTGTGTGTGAAGTGTAAGAAGTGCTGAAGTGTAGGAAGGTCATTCCCGCAACTCAGTATTTTGCTCATAACTTGAAGTAAAAGCATCAGAATTGAGTGAAAATACAACCATTGGATGCGTCTTCTCAAGAGCTTCGAAACGCATATGCTATCTACTATATTTGGAGTTCGGAGATGAGAGAAAAGCTCAATTTACTGTTGGCTCCTACACCAAGTGTCGCGACACCATGGCTGACAATTGAAGTTTGATTGGAATAGGCTTTGGCTTGTTTGCACTCTTTGAGTAACTCATTTGCTGATCTTCTTTTGAATGCATGTCTTCATACACTCGGCTAGGTTTTGATACTCATCGGATTGATAATTAAAGCGTGAATCCCCACTATATGCACTTGAGGGGGATTGAGGTATAGTCTCTTTCTCCACAAGTCCCTAAGTTGGTTCTTAGGTACAAACGTTTTTTGGCGCCGTTGCCGGGGAGTGTTGAATCAAAGTGAGGCATTCGTGTGATGGTAAGTAGCTTTTTGCATTGAAGCGAGTAGAGGAGTGGTGATTTTCTCTTCTTTGGTGAGTCACATTCACCCGCACTTATTACTTCTCACTCTTGGAGTGTGTGTAGTAAGTTGTTAGTTTAGGGAAGTGAGTGGAGTAATGGAGCAAGAGCAAATGGAAATAGAAAGTGGAAATCAAGAAGTAAGTGTCATAGCTAATGAAATAAATCAAGAACCAACAAAGGAAGAGGAGCTTGGGTTAGATAAAGCAAAAAATGATGAAGAAAACAAGCCACAAGATCAGTTTGAAGTGCCTGCCCACTTCAATAAATATGAGGTAGAGGAGAGGAGAATTGCTATTCAAATGCCAAAACGAGAAGCACAACCAGGAATAGCATATGACAACAAAGAACAGACCAAGAAAATAGTAGTAACCTTAGAAGAAGGAGAAGAACGATGTACTTTTATAGGACAGGATGTCTCTATGGAGGAAGAACAAGAGTTAATACACCTCATAAGGGAATATAGGGATGTCTTTGCCTGGACATATAAGGATTTGAAAGGAGTAGATCCATCTATATGTGCACATAGAATCCCTATGACATCTGAAGCTAAACCTTCCAAACAAAGACCATACACATATAACGATGTTTACTCAGCAAAGATTAAAGACGAGATAGATAAACTGTTAGATGCTGGGTTCATTTACGAGATCAAACACACGGAATGGGTATCACCTTTGGTGGTCGTACCGAAAAAGAATGGTAAGTTAAGAGTATGCATAAATCTGAAAAAAGTAAATGTTGCCACCATTAGAGATAGTTACCCATTACCCATCATGGATCATCTTTTGGAAAGAGTGGCAGGGAAGGAAGTTTATAGTTTTTTGGACGGCTTTTCAGGTTATAATCAGGTAGCTATTGCTCGTGAGGACCAGCATAAAACAACCTTTGCAACTGAGTGGGGAGTGTACGCCTTTAGGGTTATGCCTTTCCGCCTAACCAATGCCCCAACCACTTTCCAAAGATTGATGTGCCATGTATTCAAGGAGTTCCTGAGAAAGAGTATGGAGGTATACGTGGATGATTTATGCACTTATTCAGCTATACGATCAGAGCATATCCTTGAACTACGAAAAATCTTTGCCAAGTGTTGACAATATAGAGTATGCCTCAACCCAGAAAAATGTTTCTTCATGGTTCGACAAGGAAAAATATTAGGACATATTGTATCTAAGAATGGAATTTCAACTGATGAAGACAAAATCAAAGTGTTTCTGGATTTGCCAAGACCAAAGACTACGAAGGAACTCCAAGCATTTATGGGACATTGCGGATACTAGCGAAGATTTATACATATGTATGCCATAATTGCTAGACCTCTTTATGCATTATTGACTCAGTTCAACTGGACTGAAGAATGTGGAAAAGCCTTTAACGAATTAAAGAGTTGATTGAGTTCAACACCAATCCTTCGAGTACCTAATTGGAACAAACCCTTTCACATTCACGTAGATGCTTCCAAGTTTGCCACTGGTTGCATCCTAGCTCAACCTGCAGATACAGGAAAGTTAGACCACCCTATAGCCTATGCCAGTAGACAATTGAATCAAGCAGGACGCAATTATACCACTACTGAAAGAGAAGGCCTAGGGATGGTGTATGCAGTAAAGAAGTTCCGACATTACTTGTTGGCAAACAAATTCAAATTCTTCATTGATCATCAAGCCCTACTGTACTTAGTCAATATAGTAAAGAAGTTCCGACATTACTTGTTGGCAAACAAATTCAAATTCTCCATTGATCATCAAGCCCTACTGTACTTAGTCAATAAGCCTTGTAATACGGGACGACTAGTACGATGGTTTATATTGTTGATGGAATTTGATTTTGAAGTAGTAGTCAAGAAAGGAAATACCCAGATAAGAGCAGACCATCTATCAAGAATGACACATGGAGAACCACCCATAGGAGTATCAGATGATCTGTCGGATACGTACCTTTTCAATCTCGAAATATGTCCCCAATGGGCGGAAACGTTGATCCCTATACTCACGTATGGACCTAAACATGGGATCTCACAAAACCAAAATCAAGATTTATGGAAGACTAAAGACCTTCATATCATTGCTGGAAGCCTATATCACCAAGACTCAAGTGGATTACTCATGAGATGTGTGGAAGAGGAGGAATGTTGGAAGCAGTCAGAGGCACAGACGCCACGGAAGCATGTGAAGACGAAGCAGGGAGCCAGGCGGATCAATCTTTTAAACAACTACATGTCTTATTAATTTTCCAAAACATTCAACAGTGATTATTATCACTAATTGTAACATATGTATCATAGACAACCCCATTTTGTAATCCATAGCTCCATTTTGTGCAAGCCGAGGAGTCCTCGAGCTTGAGGAGCTTAGGTAGAATGCTCGTACCAAATTTCGTTATTTTTAGACATCGTTTACCCTTCCAAATAGCCTCTAGGACCTATTTTTTACCTAGGCCGGTCATTAGATGTGAAACCGGTCAAAACTAGTCTAGAAACTATAAAAAGAGCTAGAGAGCTCATTTTTGAGGTTAGCTTGTTGGAGCAAAGAAGAGAGTAGAGCTAGTTTGAGCTTGTAAGAGTATTCTTGAGTAATAGAGCTAATTTCCCTACCTTCCATTGTGTCTTGCTTGTCTCTTCATTGTGTGTGTGTATGTGTGTGTGCATCTTTGTGCTTCTCACCTTCACTCTCACATCATCTCACGTTCACGATCTTCATATCACTCCTACCTCTCCCTCGGATTGACATTAAGGAGGTGAAGCTTCTTAACGTGGTTCTCACCATTGTGCTAGAGCAACACCAAATTTGGCGCCGTTGCCGGGGATCGAGTCTAGGACGAATGTGTGATGGTAAGAGTATAGCAAGAAGTGGCGTTGGAAGGTAAAAATTTCAGTTTTTGTTGTTGTTTTTACTTAGTTTTTAGTGTTTTTCACCTTCCCCACACTCCATCTTCATCATCGCATCATCATCTTCATCTCCAAAAAAATCAGAAATTCACCATATCCACCCATTCACCTCATTTCCCCTCATTTGTGCATGCGAGAGAGCGAGAGAGAACTTTTGTGCTTGTGTGTGCTTGTGTTTTCTTGAGTTTTCTTGCAGGTACAGAGCTCCAGTGCATCAGGAAAGCTTGGAAAAGGTAAAAATTTCAGTTTCTGTCAGAAATTTCCGACTGTGTCAGACCATCGCGATGGTCCGCCAAGTTCGGAATTTGGAGAAGGCGACCACACCAGCGTGAAGAGCACACCTGCGCCACTAGGAATCCATACTCGCATCCCAAAAATTCATTGTTTGGTGGACCATCGCGATTGGCTCGGACCATCGCGATTGTGTCGCACCATCGCGATAGGCTCACGCCATCGCGACGGCTCGGCCGGACCATCGCGACGGTTCGCTTTTTCGGACCATCGCGACGGTTCACTTGAGCCATCGCGACGGTCCACTTGGACCATCGCGACGGTTCAGCTGACCCCGGACCATCGCGATTGGCTCAGGCCATCGCCACGACAGTGCCACGTGTCACGATAGACCATCGCGACGGTTCATTTTTTGGACCATCGCGACAGCCCAAAATCGGACCATCGCGATTGGCTCAAGCCATCGCATCGCGGACCATCGCGACGGTTCACTTCGGACCATCGCGATTGTCCACCGTTGACCGTTGACCGCGCCATCGCGATTGTCCGCCTGATCACGCCATCGCGACGGTTCATTTTTCGGACCATCGCGACGGTCCATTCCCACGCCATCGCGATCGTTCACTTCGGGCCATCGCGACGGTTCACCTTTTCGCGCCATCGCGATTGTCCAACTTTGACCGTTGACCCGCGCCATCGCGACGGTTCGCCTTTTCGGGCCATCGCGATTGTCCAAATCCCACGCCATCGCGACGGTTCGCTTTTTCGGACCATCGCGACGGTCCCAGACCATCGCGATTGCCCACCCCCATCGCAAATTTTGGACTCCAATTTTTGACCAATTTTGAGGGTATTTTTGAAAAATTTTTGGACCATTAGACTCATAGGAGACCCCTTAGCTCATATTTGAAGGAAAATTGGATTGTCAGTTTTTACCCCCCAGGGCCTGAACGCGTGTAACTTTCTCATCCGAAGTCCGTTTTTTGAGCTTAATAGCTCGTTAGAAAGCTCGTGACGAGTACTACGTGACCTCAACTGTTTTTTTCATAAAGAATACGTCTATTTTTGGATAAGCTATTTTGAGGTTCACCTAGTTTGGGACTAGGAAGCCAGGGGGCACACATTGAAAATTTGGGCAAAAAGGGAAGGGATTAAAAGGTGTATATACTCAAGTGTTTGATCATCTTGTGAATTGGTCTAATATTGGAATTTTCCAGGTCTAGCAAGGGCAAGCAAAGGCAAGCGAGCAAGGCAGTGAAGACAGCAGAGCTTGGGAAGCACAGCTTCTTGGGCAACAGGGCATCAGAGCAACCAGAAAAGCCGACTCGACGTTGGAAGATTACTCAACCCCCTCAGTCAATTCTTAGCTTAGGCTAAACGGTAGTTGTGGATTAACGACGATAGGAACGCCTCAAGTTCAAGATACCTAATTCTATCAAGTTTAAGACTCAAAGTAAAGGTGTGTGTGACGCGAAAACCTAAAGAAACGAACCTAAGTCTGACGGAACGATAACTCAAAATCATAACGAAAGTCGAATTCCTGACGCATTAATTAAGACAAGAATCCAAAGAAAAATTAAAAAGAACCAAGAATTAATCACAAAGGACCATTGACGATCTAAGTGTGTAATCGAGTGTGCAAGGAAGAAAATTAATGAACCTTAGATCGGGCAAACACATAGGTAAGTCAGACCGACGAAGCCTTCGATCATCAGAGGCTAGTGTAAGAACCACCGCTCGATCTTGGGCTCAGCAATTGAACAGTAGTTATCCCTACGAGTTGAGCTCAGAATCAAGTGAATCAGAAATGGCATTTAGCACAGACAGACCAGCAGGAGGATCTCATGTAGCATACCTAGAAAAACCAGAAGGACCCTATAGAACGCAACTAGAGTTTCTCCGAACCAACCGATTAGGTGCTCGCATCTATGAGGATGGTTTGCAAAGGCAAGTGGTGCAACTGCACAACCCTGATCAACCCATTGGATTGGAAAGACCAGTGGTAAAATTTGAGAGAGACGCTTACATAGACAAAGAAGGAACCATGTACATTCTAAGCACGCAACCAAACGATACTAATGAGTTTGGCACAATCCAATTAGAAACAGGAGCGAAATTTCAAGGAAAAGAACCGTTAGAAGAACCTAGGACACCTAGAGGGAAATCCGTATTGACAAGAATACTCATCCCAGAATGGATCCCTCAAGATAACAGGAGCACCGAGTTATTCGTCAACAAGGAGACAGATGAAGCCTTTTGGAGGTACAGAAAGGAACACCCTGGTGAGATAGGCATCATTACAATCTATGAATTCAAGGACCCAGATACACCTGGAAAGGTTGTATACCTGGATGAGACTTCAGAAAGAGTCTTTGTGGTGCCTGAACGCGCTAAAAACACATACACATGGAGAGGTGAATTGATATTCCCTCCATCCAGAACAAACATGAATGCAAATCAACAAGGGGCAGGAACTTCCTCAGCCCATGGAAATCAAAGAGAAGGAAATCACGAGAGACCAGAAGTAAGCTTCAATCACCCCATAGGGAGAGATAGAACAACCACGAACACTAATAGGACGGATAGACAAAGAGAACATGGAATACCAGGTGGTAGAGATGATTTTCCTCTACCTAGACCACGTGAACACGCAAGAGTATTGAGACCCACACAGTTGGTAAAATCAATGAAAAATTATTTTGATGGGACAGGAGATCCCTATGACCATGTCGCAGAATTCAAGCAAGTATTAAGAGCAGAACAAGTCGAGGACATGTTCACGCAATACAATGCATTTGGACTAACGTTAAAGAATACAGCTTTAACTTGGTTCCAACCATTGCAACAAAGGCAATTTAGAGACATCCATCACTTTTTAGAGTCATTCATCACAGAATTCTCTAAAAGTGGGATTAGACACGACACGTCTTCATTGATTCATAGTTTTAAACAAACCCCTCAGGAAACAGTAAGACTGGCAGGTCGTAGATTCAGACAATATGTTGAACGATGTCCAATGCAAGAGCTACCCTCACAAGCCAAGCAAGTGTCTTTGTTCCTAGATGGCTTGTTGAGCACTAAACTACGCTCCTATGTGTACCTAAAAGAACCCAGAACGCTAGAGGAGTGTGTAAGAATATGTATAGACATCGAGGACAACCTAGGAGATGAATTAGAACTCTCAAAGGTCTATAAGGACTCAGATTGTTCTTCTCTAGCATCCACAAAATTGTCTAATTCGATAGAGGACCTAGCAGAAAAAGTGGCCCAAAAACTAGGAGTTTCTAGTAAACAGGTGCCCAAGCTACCAACAAACGTACGTTGCTACACTTGTGGTGGAAATCATTTGGCAAACATGTGTCCCAATGCACCTCAACCTCAAGCCAACCCTAGTGGCCAATATTGCACAATTGAGAGAAGATACACAAATCATACAGCTCAGGACTGCCCATACAACAAACAAACCGTGAGACAGAACTACCCGCAAACATACCAGCAGCCAGGTAGGTATCAAGGCCAATACAATGCTCAGCCTTATTACTATAGGCCTCCTCAGAACTACCCATACCAGGCTCAACAGAGACCTCAACCCGTCTTAGCTCAACAGCCACCCCCACCAGCGAATGTCATCTCAGTCAAATATGCGGCTGCAGAAGAGAACCTAAGTAGGGCCTTAGTGCCTTCTTCACCCCTGATCACCGAAAGTGACCCGAACTCAAACAGTTTTGACTCTACTCATGTAACTAGTCCTCCCGCTTATTACACGGAGTCACCAGAACATGTGGAGACATATCATTATGATAGTCCACCAATGGAACCTAGTTGGGAGCCAGATTATGCTAATGTGATGTACACAAACCCAAACCCAAACCCACGGCCCCAACTGAGACAACAGAGACCACAGGGCCCTAGAGGACCATGCTTTAGGTGCCAAGGAGATCACTTCATTAAGGATTGTCCACATCCCCCAATAGCAAGGCAATCACAGTACTATAGCATACAAGGCTTTTGCGCCGATTGTGGCAAAGAGCACATAATCAAAGATTGTCCTAAGAACCCAGTTAACGCTTCGATTGTGTCACCAATCAACGTGATAGGTATTGTAAATAACGCAGATGGATCCAACCCTACATACGTGCCTATCCAAGCTATAACCAGAGCCCAGGCGCTCTTACAAAACCAACAGCATAATCATGAGAAAGTAGCCGAAGCTAGTGAAGTTGCAGAATCGAGTAGTAAAAAGACAAAATCTTGGAAAGATTCTAGAGAAAGGTTAAAGAGAAAGTGGAGTAAAAAGATAAGTGAGTTGGAAGGAAGTCTAAGAGAATCTAGAGCCAAAATACAAGAATTGGCTTCACAAGAATTAAATCAAGAAAACCCAGCTCAGAAATCAGGATC
This sequence comes from Ceratopteris richardii, assembly GCA_020310875.1. Classification (NCBI taxonomy): domain Eukaryota; kingdom Viridiplantae; phylum Streptophyta; class Polypodiopsida; order Polypodiales; family Pteridaceae; genus Ceratopteris; species Ceratopteris richardii. Next base: position 24,474,820 of record CM035415.1, read on the forward strand.
GGTTTTAGCGGAACCCATACCGGAAGATCTAGACATGATGTTTCGTGCATATCAGGCTAGAATAAAAGAGGGACTTCAAGTCACGGAAATGAGTAAAAACTACCCTCGAGCTGATCTAGAAATTGAGAGAACTAAACTTTGCATGAAGATGGTAGAACTAGCACAAGCTTTGTTCGAAGCCTCTAGATATCTTAATTGGAATAACATGGCAAAACCAGAACTACACTTTCAAGGACTAATGGAGAGGCTAGAATATTTGATAGAAAGCAAAGAGAAAAAGGATCAGCATAGGAACCCTATTGTCCCAGAGACTCAGGAAAGGAATGCACCATCCCTGTCTCAAGTACCCAATACAGAAAGCCAGGACAATTTGTCTTCCATACATAGGTACTCACATGAATTTTTAAGAGAAATACAAGAAGAGAAATGGAGAAAAGAACAAGGAACTCATCCTCCTATTCAAGAAATAGACGACTTGCAGGAACAATTTCCCCAAGACATCCCCTCTATATATGATGAGGTAGAGGTGGAACAACTGAGTGAACCCACAGGATTTGAATCTAATTCTTTACAAGAATTACCTCAGTTCACAGGACCTTGGGAAGCTAAGTCTATTAGTATGAGAGCACCCACGATAATAGTGAGGAATGAAGAATCAGTGATCCCTAGGAACACGGAAGTGATCAAGAATACTAAAGTACAGTGTAATCTCACTCTGGAGGAGTTGTTAAAGGTGAAACCAGAATTGTGGAAGCACGTAGCAAATCAATTCCCTGAGCTAGCTACCACACCCTCTCAGATAGGATCCCATAAGAAGGTACCAGAGATACCCGTGGAAAAGATTGGAGACGTAAGCGAAGGCGAGGAAGGTAACACATATCTTCCTATAACCCATCAGGGCTACACCACGAAAGCCATCTTAGATTCAGGAGCCGGAGTAGCCATCGCTACTACCGCTTTATGGAAACGTTGGGGTAAGCCAGCACTCAGACCCACCAGGATGAAGCTACAAATGGCTGATGGACACATAGAAAAACCATTAGGCTTACTAGAAGGAATATCTCTCACCACTTGTGGTGTAGAATTTGAGCATACTTTCGCCATTTGTGACTTTGCGAAAAATCATGCATATGAGATGATATTGGGACGACCATTCATGCGTCAGTTGCAAATTGTACAAGATTGGGGAACTAATTCTTTGTACTTGCAACATTTAGGAGTGACTACTAAAGTCAATCTTAAGGACTACTCACACAGAGATGTACCCCCAATACAATGGAATACCATCCATAAGACTCCAGTAGAAACGGAATCTGTGCACTCATTAGAATCAGATCCTTCTTGGTTGCATGAGGACACCCATTTATGGATGTGTAAAGTAGCCAAACAAGAGGAAGAGCGATTAGAAGCCAGGACCTTGGGTGCAGAACAACATCCACGAACCCTCCAAGATCCAGCCTATGCACCTGTAGTATTCCCTGACGAGGAGTTTGAACCCCATGGTTGGGCGGAAATCCTAGCAACCATGGACGTAGCCATCAATGAAGAACAATGGACACCCCACTGTGACGAGGATGGCTATGACATTTCAGTTTTCACGATAGAGCCAATCATGTGCGATGCAATTTTAGAAGAGTGCGAACCAAACACTGATGCATTTGAGGATGCAAGCGATTTTGATTTAGAATCAATTATCATGGACCCACCCTTTGCATCAGAGGAAGAATATTTCTACGAAGTAGAGACTCACACTCAGAGTCACGAGGAAATTACGAACGAGGTAAGGTTAGCCACTCAAGTGATTGATAAGAGTGAAGGCAAGAAGAGAAAGAAGAAAGAAACCATGTCGGAAAAAGAGGAATCTTTATTTGAAGTACCCGAGAATTTCAAGAAATATGAAATCGACGATAGAAGAATCATGGTACGAATGCCTAATAGAAAGGCGAATGATGGACAAGTATATGATAACCGAGAGAAAACCAAGAAAATCATAGTTGCCATAGAAGGAGAAGAAGAAAAATGCACCTACATAGGGCATGATCTGACGACTGAAGAAGAAGAAGAGCTAGTTGCCCTATTGCGCGAATATAGAGATGTTTTTGCTTGGAGTTACAAAGATTTGAAGGGAGTAGACCCAGATATATGTTCTCATAGAATCCCTATGACTCCAGATGCAAAACCGACAAAACAAAAACCTTACACGTATAATGATAACTACGCTGCGAAGATTAAAGAGGAGATAGATCGGTTGATAGAAGCAGGATTCATTTACGAAATTGAGCATACCGAATGGGTATCCCCCATTGTGGTTGTGCCCAAGAAGAATGGAAAATTGCGTGTGTGTATTAACCTTAAAAAAGTTAATGCCGCCACGATTAGAGATAGTTACCCTCTTCCTATCACAGAACACCTATTGGAAAGAGTTGCGGGCAAGGAAGTTTACAGCTTTCTTGATGGATTCTCAGGCTATAACCAAGTAGCCATTGCTCCAGAAGACCAACACAAGACGGCTTTTGCCACTGAATGGGGCATATTTGCATTTCGTGTGATGCCATTTGGCCTAACAAATGCACCCGCCACTTTCCAGCGACTCATGTGTCATGTTTTTAAGGAATTTTTACGCAAGAGCTTGGAAGTTTATGTCGATGACCTATGTGCGCACTCAAACGTAAGACAGACACATATCCCAGAGTTGAGACAAATATTTGACAAATGTCGAGAATATCAAGTTTGTTTGAACCCAGAAAAATGCGTTTTCATGGTCAGACAAGGCAAAATTCTAGGACACATTGTGTCAAAAAATGGAATCTCTACGGACGAGGAAAAGGTGAAGGTAATTGCAGAATTACCAAGACCAACTAACGTGAAAGAGGTACAGGCATTTATGGGCCATTGCGGCTATTATAGGAGATTCATACACATGTATGCAATCATAGCCAAGCCTCTGTACTCTCTTCTGACCAATTTTGAATGGACAGATGAATGTGAAAATTCATTCAATGAACTTAAACGACGCTTGTGCTCAGCACCTATATTGACTACCCCAGATTGGAGTAAGCCATTCCATGTACATGTGGATGCATCCAATTATGCCATAGGATGTGTGTTAGCACAACCCACGAATGAAGGTAACACAGATCTCCCCATAGCCTACGCCAGCAGACAACTGAACGCAGCAGAAAGAAATTACACCACAACGGAACGAGAGGGATTAGGGATGATCTACGCTGTGAAGAAGTTTAGGCACTACTTGTTGGCCAACAAATTCAAGTTCTTTACAGATCATCAAGCCCTATTATATTTAGTCAACAAACCTTGTAACACAGGACGACTGATACGTTGGTTTCTACTGCTCATGGAGTATGATTTTGAAGTGGTAGTTAGGAAAGGAAAGACGCATCTTAGAGCCGACCACCTCTCAAGATTAACCTCAGGCGAAGCTCCTCAAGGAGTAGCTGACGATCTACCAGATGCATACTTATTCAACCTTGAGATAGCACCAGAATGGGCTAAGCCGTTAGTCCCTATTCTGACATACGGGCCCAAGAGTCCGAGGATAAAGATCAAAGAAGGAGAGATTACCAAATCCCAGAGATATCAAATAATGGCAGGAAGCATATATAAACAGGATAATCAAAAGATTCTTGCTTGTTGTGTAGATGAATCAGAACATGCGAACTGGTTGCAATTAGCACACATAGGTGCACTAAAGCAACATCATTCAAAACATCGGACATTACAGACTCTGCATAGATTAGGAGTATATTGGCCTACGATGGAAGCAGATGTCTACAAGTTGTGGAAGGACTGCCATCTTTGCCGTGAAAGACCACCTGTAGAACATGCTACATTATATCACGCGTCTCTCACACCAGACTGGAGTGAACCTTTAGTGACTTACTTGAGGACGAACACATTCCCTCAAGGAATGACCTTAGCTCGACAACGCAGTCTAGAGCAGGAAGCTCAAGACTATTCACTTATTGGCGATAATCTATACAAAAGAGGACGAGATGGATATCTAAGACAATGTGTTCATGAGAGCGATTATCTGAGAATACTAGAGACTGCACACCAAGGTGTTGCAGGAGGTCATTTTGGACCAGATAGGATAATCAAAGCCATCCTCTTTGCAGGATTATGGTGGCCCACTCTTCACATGGATGCACATACCTATGTAAAGAGATGTGACGTGTGCCAAAGAACTCAGTTTCCTACACGCAGAGATGAAATGCCATTGAAACCCATGATGGGCGGACGTGCATTTTCTAAGTGGGGAATAGACTTTGTAGGACCCATTAACCCCCCTGCAAAAGGTACACATGCGGAATATATTATTGTTGCCACAGATTATCTTACGAAATGGGTAGAGGCAAAAGCCACAAAAAAGAATGATGCACACACGACTGCAAAATTCTTATTTGAAAATGTCTTTACAAGATATGGACTGCCTATAGAGTTAGTGAGTGATCGAGGTACTCACTTTCTAAACCAAGTCATTGAATATTTGTTACAGGATTTTATGGTGATTCACAAGAAATCTGCACCATATCATCCTCAGGCCAATGGTCAAGCTGAAAGCACTAACAAGATACTTTGTACCGTACTGACGAAACTCGTGAACAATAAACGTTCAGATTGGGACAAACAGCTACACCACGCTGTTTGGGCATATCGAGTGGCCTACAAGACCGTACTCAATGCAACTCCCTTTCAGATGGTTTTTGGTCAGAATGCAGTGCTTCCTTTGGACTTCTTGATACCGACCCTTAAGGTTGCACAAGAACATCAGTGGACCGGCCATGAATTATCAGCGAGAATAATGGACTTGGAACGATTAGGAGAAACCAGGCTAAAGGCAGCAGCAGGAATATACGCTGCGAAGAAGCGACAGAAAGCATATTTTGATGCGCATGTGAAAGATAAAGGCCTAAAAGAAGGAGATTTAGTTCTAGTATATACGCTAAAACAGCACGCACGCAAGTTAGAAAAGCGAGGTTATGGACCTATGATCATTAACAGACTCTCGACTAGTGGAGCAGTACAGTTAGCCACCTTAGAAGGAGATATAATGTCTAATTACATTAGTGGCTGTAGAGTCAGGCTATATCAAGAACCTCTTACTGAGGATATGCTTAGACGACTCACGTTGGCAAAGAAGCGTAAGGAGGAAGAAAACCGAATACGAGCCGAAGCTCAGGCAGAAGCCATAGAACGCATTAAGCGCATGAAGCTAAGAAGACAAGGACTAGGGAGAGAACATTATAACCATCTGGAAACATCACCCAGATATCCCATGGCCATGTGTCAAGTAAAGTCAACCACTCATCCGAGCATAGTGGATAGGAGACCATTCATTACAGTGAGGCTAGCGCACGGTAACCATAGCCAAGAACTCAGGGCTTTGATTGACTCAGGTGCTGCGACTAGTGCGATTAGGTGGTCCCACTATAAGGATTCAGGAATAGAAATGCGGCCAATTGAGGCATACCTCATAGGCCTAGGAGGCATGGAAACCCCTTGCATGGGTGAGGTGGACCTTCCTATCCTCATAAAGGATGTGACCATGATGGCAAAGCTACTAGTGTGCCATGATGACGACCTGATAGAACCCCTAATCCTTGGCCAAGATTGGCTATACGATCACTCAGTGGACCTAAATCTTAGACAAGGCTCCTTACAGATTGGAACCTTAGAGCAGAAGCGAGTGATACCGCTTGACTTCCCTAACGGCATTCCGCTTGACGGTTGTGACCCTAGACCCTATGACACGCATGCGACGGAAGGCAGGAAGATTTTTGGGCAGACCAGTCACGTTACGTCTACACCAACCCACTCGGGCTTGGCTATAGACAGTTGTCAGTCAGAAGGACGACAGGAGATCTTCCCTGGGACTTCCTGCAAACTAGAAGAGACAGTTACCCAACAGCAAGGGCAGAAGGGCACAATCAGAGGTCAGGTGGGTTGCATCAGCGGCCAAATGAGCACGACACCCTGCGGTGCTCATCCTTCCAAGCTTGTTGCGGACTGGCCTAGATTAAAGTTAAATAAGGCATCACTTCCTAATGGGCAGGTCACGCAAGTGTTGGAACTCCCTTCTTTTCCAAAGCAGAGTGTCCATCCGACCTCTCAACCTCAACAACAACAGAGTCAACCGCGACAAAGGAACCCAGACCGACGACAGTATCAGAGGAAACAACATGGAAAGCAGTTTAGGCCCCCCAAAGGAAGCGGTACCAGACAAATATGGGTGCCAAAAGGACAAAAAGCACCGAAGGACTCCAACCAAGCAGAAATCGACAAAAAAAAGGCAGTACAGAAACAGAATCGATATCCACCATCCCCTCGAGGTCCAAACATCCGACAAATGTGGATCGCCAAGAAGTACCTTACCCATAGACCCACGCCCACGCAGATTTGGGTACCCAAACCATGTATCATAGCTCAACCCATAAGCCATGTAATACATAATCCTTACAAACCTTTTCACCCCTCGACACCACCACACCCGATACCACCTTTTACCCCTCAGCAGAAACCCACCACCCACTCCAAGTTCTTTAGGAAATGGATACCGAAACGTGTCCAACCGTCTTCCCCTAACCCATTGTCTAACTACCCCCCGACTAACATACAACCTTGTACTCAATTACTAACCTTTCAACCTTGTATAAGTTCACACACCATCATCACACACCACTCGTAATCTCACCTCATCAAGAAATGTATGCATGATCTGAAACGTATAGGTGTCTAGAGACCTGCACTAGTGCTGCAAGAAACATTGCATCCATCACATCACAACACTTGGCTACACGGGTTACGCATCAGTTATGGAAAGGGATTGCGGTCTCACTTTAATGGGATCATGATTAATTTCCATGCTAATGTGTTAATCTTTTGTAGCAGATCTTTCTCATTAGCGCATCCGTCACCATGCAAACCGACGAAGGAACATCAGGAGCAGGCCCCAGTGTAGCAGCAGTACCACTCAACGTGCTACGAGCAGAGTCCCACCCAACTGCTCCACCGCCGGAATTTCAGGGATTTCCAGGGCCCATGCCTATCGATAACCCCCCTATGGGCTACACCGAAAAGATACACAGGAACTCTCATTGGTTTCAGGGCCTTGCAGGACCCCTTGCGGACGCAGACTTTATATTTGAATCCTCTCTGACTTTTGATGACCGCACGTGGGGAAAATACCAGTTTTTCTCCAGAGAGTTCGAAGCCCTACAAAGCACCCAGGATTTAACTCATGTTTGGGCCAGAGCCGGCTTCACAGAATATTTCAGTGATCCTCTACCCAAACCGGATTTTTATAGGTGCTATTATTTAATCACTACATTGCTGGCATCAGAAAATAAGGACATCCCAGGAACCTTTATATTGCCTACTCTAGTGGATGATCCACCTTACAAGAGATTTTATCTCTCTAAGGACCTAATCAGAGCAGCCATCAAGATTCATGGAACCCACACTCCCACAGACCGAGAGAGATTAATTCCAGAACCGATGAAACGTGGGGATGTCACGAAGTGGGAAGAGATTTCGGCCATCACACCTGAGTTGTCAAAGCCACTAAGAATATGCATGCAACATTTTGCATTTCCAGCTCAGGACAGATTTACCATGCCACACAAAAGAATATGGTTCGGATTATATTTGGCATGTACGGGACCTCAAACAGTTGATCTGGCAAGCTGGATCATAGACCAAATGTACCTGGCACAGCACAGATGGGAGCGTAAAAAAGTGCTTAACGGATGTTGTGCACTCACAAGAATTGTGTATATGTGCTTGGCTTATGACTTGCCCATCGAGCGTGCATTAACAGGAGAGGAATTGAAGGCATTCAAGAGCACAACGAAGAAAGCCAGGAAGCCCAGTAGGACACGGGCAGGTAAGCGCATGCGAGGCACCATCCCTTGCCTCCAAGTGCCAGAGTCGCCGTCACCACAACCCTCTCCCGAGCGACCACAGACAGAAGCTGCGCCCACTGTACAACCTATTCGCATACGGTTGTCCAGACCAGTAATTACGGAGGCCACCACTAGTACCGCTGCACCTCAGGCAGCTTCCACCACAGAACCCCCCACCACAACTGCTGAAGCTCCCACCACTATTGGTGCGGAAGCGTTTTCTTTCCCGATACCACATATGGAGGCCGACCCCATAAACACGACATTTGATTTTGAGATGCCTGATGCATTCTCAAACGAATTCCACTATTCAGAAGCACAACTGTTCTCCCAGGAATATGAACGTCCCAGCTACCCTACTACGCCGCGAGATTTGCCACAGGGACAAGCTGTGTCGGGCTCTGAAGAAGAAAGAACCGAAACAGACGACGATCAAGGCGACGATGAAGCCAGCCAGGGCTCACATGACGAACAGACAGAGGGCCAAGGCCAACAAACCGACACACACGGCGACACCAGCACATATGAAGATGAGACATTCGAAGCCGCAGCGTACACACTGGCTATAAAGAAATTATATCGTACCATGGAGAAAGTCTGGGCACGAAAGAAGTTAACTGAAGAGGAGAGCCAGGCATTAATTGAACAGGAACTCATCTCCGGAGGATTCGAAGACGCCTATATCAGAGGGTTCAGAGAGTTAGTCCAATCAGTAGGCTCCCATGAAGCACTCAGGTTTTTACAAAGAAAGCAACTACCACAGTTTGATCCCCGCCGAGTGCGACTACTCTCAAAACCTGGGGAGTATATTCGTGTACCAACAGGAGCCCAATCTTCAGCACAAGCCAGGGAGGCACGCCTTGCCCCCGAACGTTCAGTAACCGCAGAAACCATTCTTGTAGATTCGCCACCCCGTACCACCATTGTACATACCACTACAATCCTCGAAATAACCTCCACCCCTTCGACTCCTCTCTCACCTCATCTTTCACCAACCCATCCCGTATCACCCGCACACCCACCTGCTTTCCCCACATCCACACCTGTACAAAGTAATATAGCCCCAACCTCTTCCTTACCCATTCATACCACCAGGCCCACACCCAACCCTCTGCATCCCTATGTTAACCCCTTCACCCCTTCATCCTTCCCAGCGTTTCCCCCACCTCTAAGACCCCCATTCCCCTTCCTAACCCCACTAACCTTCTCACCAGTCTCACCTCCCCAACCTACCATAACCCCTATTTCCCCGTTTCACCAAACTATTCCCACCATCCCCCCTGTAAACTACTCTATGTTTGTAAATCCCGTATTCACACCTACGCAACCACCCACAATCACACCACTTTTCACAGTCACAACATTAAACACGTCCAATGGCATGGACATATCACCACCCACCTCACCGCCACCCACTCCACTCACAGCACCCTCATATTTAGGCACTTCACAATTTTCCACAATCACCACTGCATCCACAGTCCCAACCCCGCTCCCCATTCCCACTGCATCTACTACCACTGCATCCTCATTTAGCACTTCACTACTACTATCGCCCACCATAGACACCGCATTTCAACACATGTTCGCATGCATGACGCAAGTCCGCGATGAGTTTGCATCACTCGGCACCAACTATCAACAGCTGCAGAAAACGACGAATGACTTACAAACGCAGCTTAATTTGTTATCAATTGAGAACGCCTCACTGAACAGCCGATACCAAGAGTTACGAGAGGCTTATCACAAGTTAGAAATAGAAAGTGAGGAAAAAAGCAAAGAGGCCACCGCGGATTTAGATAACCTACTTAGAGCCCAGACTGTCCGCAATGCAACGCTCACTAGAAATATGGGCTTACTAAGAAGACACTTAGCCGCAGCAAAAGAGGAGAACCAGAGACTCCAAGAGCAGAACAGAGAGAACTTGGAAGCGGCTTTAGATCATCCAGAACAGCCACTAAGTCCGAGCAGATTCAAGGCAATCCCATCTGAGTCGATGCGGATGCTGCTAGACGACCATGTCAGATTGCTCGAGGACTATGATCGTATGAACGAAGAACATCAAAAGTTAAAGGAAGACCACAAACTGCTACAACTCAGAGAACCAGCAACACAACAGGTACCAGTAGCAGCGGAATTACCAGCGCCTGTGGACCCTGCCCCTGAAGTTTTAGAGGAACTCAACGCACTCCGGGCCCAGGTAACAAATCTTGAATCTAGGATTGCCATCTATGAAGCACCACCAAGGCCAGACTCCCCACCTGAGCTACCAGCTGAGGAAGAAACCGTCACTATCCCGGTGGAGGAGACATTCGAAGAGGCATATGAACCGATACCCATCCCAGGCGGACGTGTCACGACCGAAGGCCAGATGACCTACGAATTACCTACCCCCGCGTGGATGAAGACAGTAGAAGAACTCGGAACGACACACTCGGCCAGAGTAGAGGCACAGCTACATGCCATGGCCATAATTGAAGAGAAAATTTTACAATCACCATTCTTTGCTCAAATGGCCCCGCGACGATACATATCTGGGCATGAGCTTCAGTATAAACCATACTTCATGTTAATGGCAGAATATCAGTTAACCATCGAGAAAGAAACAGGTATGAAACCAACGCATGCCACTCAATTCGAGCCAGAGGACTTGCCACCAAGGGCGCAGAGAGGTGAAATCCTTCAACCAGACTGGCGCAAAGATTTACTGCAAAATTATCCAGAGATGATGAGCACGTGGGTAAAAGTGCCGCTTCACTTAAAATTTAATCCGTGCTGGGGACCAGTACCACGACGCCGCTCTTGGACTGCCTTCGCTATAAAGCTACAAAACAATAAGCAGTGCCAAGACTGGTTGAACTACCCCTACTTCAAGCCACCAGTCGCGTTACCCACAGTAGGCTACATGATGGCGACGATCCGCCACTGGCTCCCTCGATTAAAACATATGGATGATATTGCCGCGCACATGACTGTCAAAATCTTTGACATGATGCAGATGGTCTTTAAAGTCTTCCGGCGCATCAAGGCTCCCCATGTTAACACCCCGGGCTTTGAGCATGGCAACTTTGATTTAGTCTATGATATGAGCACAACGCCATCGCTACGGGTGTGTTACGCCTGGCACTGCAGGATCAAGTATCTACCGGCATGTTACAAGCAAACATTCAAAGAAATGTTCACCACCGGTTTTTGGGAGTACCATTCAGAAGTATTCATAAGCAGGCCCACACACTTATTGCAATTATTCGCCTGTGAACGAATGGTGTACTCCACACACTATCAGCTCCCACCACCAGACGAGCCGCAACCTATCGACTGGGAGAAACTCGAGGCTGATCTAGCCCGAGGTATTCGTGTATCAGAGCACACCCTCGCTCAAGACCTCCTACAGAATTACATCCGGCAGACCTCACAACAAGGTTCTGTCAGGGACGACAGAAGCGAGAGGGAGGGGGGTGTTGGAAGCAGTCAGAGGCACAGACGCCACGGAAGCATGTGAAGACGAAGCAGGGAGCCAGGCGGATCAATCTTTTAAACAACTACATGTCTTATTAATTTTCCAAAACATTCAACAGTGATTATTATCACTAATTGTAACATATGTATCATAGACAACCCCATTTTGTAATCCATAGCTCCATTTTGTGCAAGCCGAGGAGTCCTCGAGCTTGAGGAGCTTAGGTAGAATGCTCGTACCAAATTTTGTTATTTTTAGACATCGTTTACCCTTCCAAATAGCCTCTAGGACCTATTTTTTACCTAGGCCGGTCATTAGATGTGAAACCGGTCAAAACTAGTCTAGAAACTATAAAAAGAGCTAGAGAGCTCATTTTTGAGGTTAGCTTGTTGGAGCAAAGAAGAGAGTAGAGCTAGTTTGAGCTTGTAAGAGTATTCTTGAGTAATAGAGCTAATTTCCCTACCTTCCATTGTGTCTTGCTTGTCTCTTCATTGTGTGTGTGTATGTGTGTGTGCATCTTTGTGCTTCTCACCTTCACTCTCACATCATCTCACGTTCACGATCTTCATATCACTCCTACCTCTCCCTCGGATTGACATTAAGGAGGTGAAGCTTCTTAACGTGGTTCTCACCATTGTGCTAGAGCAACAAGGAACAAGAAATGTGGCTTCAAAAAGCACATATAAATCAACGAAAAACTCATTTAAATGCAAACAGAACATGGCAAACATTGAAAATATTAGGCATATATTGGCCAACCATGCAAAGGGATACACATAATTATGTATGAGCCTGCCCAACTTGTCACGAACAGAATCCAGAAGAGAACTCTAATTTATGCTACTCCACTGTAGCACCGAGATGTAGCATGCCTCTGGTAAAGTTCTTGAAGACCCAAGAATACCCAGAAGGAGCCATGCTAGCAAGGAAACGTGAACTTGTAGAACAAAGCAAGGACTATGTTCTCATAGGAAAACAACTCTTTAAACGAGGAAGAGATAATCATTTGCGAATGTGCATTCATGAGGACGAGTATCTTGCTGTCTTAGAGATGGCACATACAGGAGCTGCAGGAGGACATTTCTCTGCAGATAAAACTGCAAAAATGATTCTCTTTGTTGGAATATGGTGGCCAAATCTACACCAAGATGCACTTGAGGGGGATTGAGGTATAGTCTCTTTCTCCACAAGTCCCTAAGTTGGTTCTTAGGTACAAACGTTTTTTGGCGCCGTTGTCAGGGAGTGTTGAATCAAAGCGAGGCATTCGTGTGATGGTAAGTAGCTTTTTGCATTGAAGCGAGTAGAGGAGTGGTGATTTTATCTTCTTTGGTGAGTCACATTCACCCGCACTTATTACTTCTCACTCTTGGAGTGTGTGTAGTAAGTTGTTAGTTTAGGGAAGTGAGTGGAGTAATGGAGCAAGAGCAAATGGAAATAGAAAGTGGAAATCAAGAAGTAAGTGTCATAGCTAATGAAATAAATCAAGAACCAACAAAGGAAGAGGAGCTTGGGTTAGATAAAGCAAAAAATGACGAAGAAAACAAGCCACAAGATCAGTTTGAAGTGCCTGCCCACTTCAAAAAATATGAGGTAGAGGAGAGGAGAATTGCTATTCAAATGCCAAAACGAGAAGCACAACCAGGAATAGCATATGGCAACAAAGAACAGACCAAGAAAATAGTAGTAACCTTAGAGGAAGGAGAAGAACGATGTACTTTTATAGGACAGGATGTCTCTATGAAGGAAGAACAAGAGTTAATACACCTCATAAGGGAATATAGGGATGTCTTTGCCTGGACATATAAGGATTTGAAAGGAGTAGACCCATCTATATGTGCACATAGAATCCCTATGACATCGGAAGCTAAACCTTCCAAACAAAGACCATACAGATATAACGATGTTTACTCAGCAAAGATTAAAGACGAGATAGATAAACTGTTAGATGCTGGGTTCATTTACGAGATCGAACACACGGAATAAAGACAATATAGAGTATGCCTCAACCCAGAAAAATGTTTCTTCATGGTTCGACAAGGAAAAATATTAGGACATATTGTATCTAAGAATGGAATTTCAATTGATGAAGACAAAATCAAAGTGTTTCTCGATTTGCCAAGACTAAAGACTGCGAAGGAACTCCAAGCATTTATGGGACATTGCGGATACTAGCGAAGATTTATACATATGTATGCCATAATTGCTAGACCTCTTTATGCATTATTGACTCAGTTTAAGTGGACTGAAGAATGTGGAAAAGCCTTTAACGAATTAAAGAGTTGATTGAGTTCAACACCAATCCTTCGAGCACCTAATTGGAACAAACCCTTTCACATTCACGTAGATGCTTCCAGGTTTGCCATTGGTTGCATCCTAGCTCAACCTGCAGATCCAGGAAAGTTAGACCACCCTATAGCCTATGCCAATAGACAATTGAATCAAGCAGGACGCAATTATACCACTACTGAAAGAGAAGGCCTAGGGATGGTGTATGCAGTAAAGAAGTTCCGACATTACTTGTTGGCAAACAAATTCAAATTCTTCATTGATCATCAAGACCTACTGTACTTAGTCAATAAGCCTTGTAATACGGAACGACTAGTACGATGGTTTCTATTGTTGATGGAATTTGATTTTGAAGTAGTAGTCAAGAAAGGAAATACCCACATAAGAGTAGACCATCTATCAAGAATGACACATGGAGAACCACCCATAGGAGTATCAGATGATCTGTCGGATACGTACCTTTTCAATCTCGAAATATGTCCCCAGTGGGCGGAAACGTTGATCCCTATACTCACGTGTGGACCTAAACATGGGATCTCACAAAACCAAAATCAAGATTTATGGAAGACTAAAGACCTTCATATCATTGCTGGAAGCCTATATCACCAAGACTTAAGTGGATTACTCATGAGATGTGTGGAAGAGGAGGAACAAGAAATGTGGCTTCAAAAAGCACATATAAATCAACGAAAAACTCATTTAAATGCAAACAGAACATGGCAAACATTGAAAATATTAGGCATATATTGGCCAACCATGCAAAGGGATACACATAATTATGTATCAGCCTGCCCAACTTGTCACGAACAGAATCCAGAAGAGAACTCTAATTTATGCTACTCCACTGTAGCACCGAGATGTAGCATGCCTCTGGTAAAGTTCTTGAAGACCCAAGAATACCCAGAACGAGCCATGCTAGCAAGGAAACGTGAACTTCTAGAACAAAGCAAGGACTACGTTCTCATAGGAAAACAACTCTTTAAACGAGGAAGAGATAATCATTTGCGAATGTGCATTCATGAGGACGAGTATCTTGCTGTCTTAGAGATGGCACATACAGGAGCTGCAGGAGGACATTTCTCTGCAGATAAAACTGCAAAAATGATTCTCTTTGTTGGAATGTGGTGGCCAAATCTACACCAAGATGCACTTGAGGGGGATTGAGGTATAGTCTCTTTCTCCACAAGTCCCTAAGTTGGTTCTTAGGTACAAACGTTTTTTGGCACCGTTGCCGGGGAGTGTTGAATCAAAGCGAGGCATTTGTGTGATGGTAAGTAGCTTTTTGCATTGAAGCGAGTAGAGGAGTGGTGATTTTCTCTTCTTTGGTGAGTCACATTCACCCGCACGTATTACTTCTCACTCTTGGAGTGTGTAGTAAGTTGTTAGTTTAGGGAAGTGAGTGGAGTAATGGAGCAAGAGCAAATGGAAATAGAAAGTGGAAATCAAGAAGTAAGTGTCATAGCTAATGAAATAAATCAAGAACCAACAAAGGAAGAGGAGTTTGGGTTAGATAAAGCAAAAAATGACGAAGAAAACAAGCCACAAGATCAGTTTGAAGTGCCTGCCCACTTCAAAAAATATGAGGTAGAGGAGAGGAGAATTGCTATTCAAATGCCAAAACGAGAAGCACAACCAGGAATAGCATATGACAACAAAGAACAGACCAAGAAAATAGTAGTAACCTTAGAGGAAGGAGAAGAACGATGTACTTTTATAGGACAGGATGTCTCTATGGAGGAAGAACAAGAGTTAATACACCTCATAAGGGAATATAGGGATGTCTTTGCCTGGACATATAAGGATTTGAAAGGAGTAGATCCATCTATATGTGCACATAGAATCCCTATGACATCTGAAGCTAAACCTTCCAAACAAAGACCATACACATATAACGATGTTTACTCAGCAAAGATTAAAGACGAGATAGATAAACTGTTAGATGCTGGGTTCATTTACGAGATCGAACACACGGAATGGGTATCACCTTTGGTGGTCGTACCGAAAGAGAATGGTAAGTTAAGAGTATGCATAAATATGAAAAAAGTAAATGCTGCCACCATTAGAGATAGTTACCCATTACCCATCACGGATCATCTTTTGGAAAGAGTGGCAGGCAAGGAAGTTTATAGTTTTTTGGACGGCTTTTCAAGTTATAATCAGGTAGTTATTGCTCGTGAGGACCAGCATAAAACACCCTTTCCAACTTAGTGGGGAGTGTACGCCTTTAGGGTTATGCCTTTCCGCCTAACCAATGCCCCAACCACTTTCCAAAGATTGATGTGCCATGTATTCAAGGAGTTCCTGAGAAAGAGTATGGAGGTATACGTGGATGATTTATGCACTTATTCAGCTATACGATGTAGAGCATATCCTTGAACTACGAAAAATCTTTGCCAAGTATCGACAATATAGAGTATGCCTCAACCCAGAAAAATGTTTCTTCATGGTTCGACAAGGAAAAATATTAGGACATATTGTATCTAAGAATGGAATTTCAACTGATGAAGACAAAATCAAAGTGTTTCTGGATTTTCCAAGACCAAAGACTGCGAAGGAACTGCAAGCATTTATGGGACATTGCGGATACTAGCGAAGATTTATACATATGTATGCCATAATTGCTAGACCTCTTTATGCATTATTGACTCAGTTTAACTGGACTGAAGAATGTGGAAAAGCCTTTAACGAATTAAAGAGTTGATTGAGCTCAACACCAATCCTTCGAGTACCTAATTGGAACAAACCCTTTCACATTCACGTAGATGCTTCCAAGTTTGCCATTGGTTGCATCCTAGCTCAACCTGCAGATACAGGAAAGTTAGACCACCCTATAGCCTATGCCAGTAGACAATTGAATCAAGCAGGACACAATTATACCACTACTGAAAGAGAAGGCCTAGGGATGGTGTATGCAGTAAAGAATTTCCGACATTACTTGTTGGCAAACAAATTCAAATTCTTCATTGATCATCAAGCCCTACTGTACTTAGTCAATAAGCCTTGTAATACGGGACGACTAGAACGATGGTTTCTATTGTTGATGGAATTTGATTTTGAAGTAGTAGTCAAGAAAGGAAATACCCACATAAGAGCAGACCATCTATCAAGAATGACACATGGAGAACCACCCATAGGAGTATCAGATGATCTGTCAGATACGTACCTTTTCAATCTCGAAATATGTCCCCAGTGGGTGGAAACGTTGATCCCTATACTCACGTATGGACCTAAACATGGGATCTCACAAAACCAAAATTAAGATTTATGGAAGACTAAAGACCTTCATATCATTGCTGGAAGCCTATATCACCAAGACTCAAGTGGATTACTCATGAGATGTGTGGAAGAGGAGGAACAAGAAATGTGGCTTCAAAAAGCACATATAAATGAACGAAAAACTCATTTAAATGCAAACAGAACATGGCAAACATTGAAAATATTAGGCATATATTGGCCAACCATGCAAAGGGATACGCATAATTATGTATCAGCCTGCCCAACTTGTCACGAACAGAATCCAGAAGAGAACTCTAATTTATGCTACTCCACTGTAGCACCGAGATGTAGCATGCCTCTGGTAAAGTTCTTGAAGACCCAAGAATACCCAGAAGGAGCCACGCTAGCAAGGAAACGTGAACTTGTAGAACAAAGCAAGGACTATGTTCTCATAGGAAAACAACTCTTTAAAAGAGGAAGAGATAATCATTTGCGAATGTGCATTCATGAGGACGAGTATCTTGCTGTCTTAGAGATGGCACATACAGGAGCTGCAGGAGGACATTTCTCTGCAGATAAAACTGCAAAAATGATTCTCTTTGTTGGAATGTGGTGGCCACATCTACACCAAGATGCACTTGAGGGGGATTGAGGTATAGTTTCTTTCTCCACAAGTCCCTAAGTTGGTTCTTAGGTACAAACGTTTTTTGGCGCCGTTGCCGGGGAGTGTTGAATCAAAGCGAGGCATTCGTGTGATGGTAAGTAGCTTTTTGCATTGAAGCGAGTAGAGGAGTGGTGATTTTCTCTTCTTTGGTGAGTCACATTCACCCGCACTTATTACTTCTCACTCTTGGAGTGTGTGTAGTAAGTTGTTAGTTTAGGGAAGTGAGTGGAGTAATGGAGCAAGAGCAAATGGAAATAGAAAGTGGAAATCAAGAAGTAAGTGTCATAGCTAATGAAATAAATCAAGAACCAACAAAGGAAGAGGAGCTTGGGTTAGATAAAGCAAAAAATGACGAAGAAAACAAGCCACAAGATCAATTTGAAGTGCCTGCCCACTTCAAAAAATATGAGGTAGAGGAGAGGAGAATTGATATTCAAATGCCAAAAGGAGAAGCACAACCAGGAATAGCATATGACAACAAAGAACAGACCAAGAAAATAGTAGTAACCTTAGAGGAAGGAGAAGAACGATGTACTTTTATAGGACAGGATGTCTTTATGGAGGAAGAACAAGAGTTAATACACCTCATAAGGGAATATAGGGATGTCTTTGCCTGGACATATAAGGATTTGAAAGGAGTAGATCCATCTATATGTGCACATAGAATCCCTATGACATCGGAAGCTAAACCTTCCAAACAAAGACCATACACATATAACGATGTTTACTCAGCAAAGATTAAAGACGAGATAGATAAACTGTTAGATGCTGGGTTCATTTACGAGATCGAACACACGGAATAAAGACAATATAGAGTATGCCTCAACCCAGAAAAATGTTTCTTCATGGTTCGACAAGGAAAAATTTTAGGACATATTGTATCTAAGAATGGAATTTCAACTGATGAAGACAAAATCAAAGTGTTTCTGGATTTGCCAAGACCAAAGACTGCGAAGGAACTCCAAGCATTTATGGGACATTGCGGATACTAGCGAAGATTTATACATATGTATGCCATAATTGCTAGACCTCTTTATGCATTATTGACTCAGTTTAATTGGACTGAAGAATGTGGAAAAGCCTTTAACGAATTAAAGAGTTGATTGAGTTCAACACCAATCCTTCGAGTACCTAATTGGAACAAACCCTTTCACATTCACGTAGATGCTTCCAGGTTTGCCATTGGTTGCATCCTAGCTCAACCTGCAGATACAGGAAAGTTAGACCACCCTATAGCCTATGCCACTAGACAATTGAATCAAGCAGGACGCAATTATACCACTACTGAAAGAGAAGGCCTAGGGATGGTGTATGCAGTAAAGAAGTTCCGATATTACTTGTTGGCAAACAAATTCAAATTCTTCATTGATCATCAAGCCCTACTGTACTTAGTCAATAAGCCTTGTAATACCGAACTAGTACGATGGTTTCTATTGTTGATGGAATTTGATTTTGAAGTAGTAGTCAAGAAAGGAAATACCCACATAAGAGCAGACCATCTATCAAGAATGACACATGGAGAACCACCCATAGGAGTATCAGATGATCTGTCGGATACGTACCTTTTCAATCTCGAAATATGTCCCCAGTGGGCGGAAACGTTGATCCCTATACTCACGTATGGACCTAAACATGGGATCTCACAAAACCAAAATCAAGATTTATGGAAGACTAAAGACCTTCATATCATTGCTGGAAGCCTATATCACCAAGACTCAAGTGGATTACTCATGAGATGTGTGGAAGAGGAGGAACAAGAAATGTGGCTTCAAAAAGCACATATAAATCAACGAAAAACTCATTTAAATGCAAACAGAACATGGCAAACATTGAAAAGATTAGGCATATATTGGCCAACCATGCAAAGGGATACACATAATTATGTATCAGCCTGTCCAACTTGTCACGAACAGAATCCAGAAGAGAACTCTAATTTATGCTACTCCACTGTAGCACCGAGATGTAGCATGCCTCTGGTAAAGTTCTTGAAGACCCAAGAATACCGAGAAGGAGCCACGCTAGCAAGGAAACGTGAACTTGTAGAACAAAGCAAGGACTATGTTCTCATAGGAAAACAACTCTTTAAACGAGGAAGAGATAATCATTTGCAAATGTGCATTCATGAGGACGAGTATCTTGCTGTCTTAGAGATGGCACATACAGGAGCTGCAGGAGGACATTTCTCTGCAGATAAAACTACAAAAATGATTCTCTTTGTTGGAATGTGGTGGCCAAATCTACACCAAGATGCAGCAACATATATGCAAAGATGCTACATTTTTCAACGAATGAAATATCCAATTAGGAGAGACGAGATGCCACTGAAACCCATGATGAGTGCTAGAGCTTTTACTAAATGGGGAGTAGACTTCATAGGACCTATTAGACCACTAGCTAAAGGATCTCATGCTGAGTACATAATTGTAGCTACAGACTATCTAACCAAATGGGTTGAAGCCAAAGCAACCAATAAAAATGATGCAAGAACCACGACCAAGTTTCTCTTTGAGAAGGTTTTCACTAGATTTGGACTATCGATAGAAATTGTGAGTGATAGAGGCACGCATTTTGTGAATGAAGTAATAGAAGCCTTACTGAATGAATTCTTGGTAATTCATAAGAAATCAGCCCCATATCACCCGCAAGCTAATGGACAAGCCGAAAGTTCAAATAAAATCTTGTGCATAGTTCTCACGAAAATTTTCAATATGGTAGATCTGATTGGGATAAACAATTACTTCATGCTTTATGGGCATTCCGAGTAGCATACAAAACAGCCATAGGCACTACCCCTTTTAACTTAGTGTACAGACAGAATGCTATTTTGCCAATTGACTTCTTAATACCCACTATCAGAGTAGCAACAACTTATGAGTGGACGGGACATGAACTCTCAGCTCAATTGGATCAAATAGAGAAGTTACATGAAACTAGGTTACAGGCAGTAGCAGGGATTTATGCTGCTAAAAGGTGACAGAAGGCATATTTTGATGCTCATATTAAAGATAAAAATTTGAAGGAAGGAGATTTAGTTTTGGTTTATACTTTGAAACAACACGCAAAGAAACTACAAAAAAGAGGATATGGCCAGTTAATCATCAATTGCATATCCACCAACAGAGCCATCAACTTAGCAACTCTAGATGGAGATGTATTGCCAAACTATATCAGTGGATGTTGAGTGAAAAAATATCTAGAACCATTAACTGAAGAAATAATGTCACGATTGATAATGGGTAAGAATAGGCACCTAGAGGAAGAAAGAATACAAGAGGAAGCCAGACAAGAAGCGTTAGAGCGAATAAGAAAACGGAAAGAATGGATGAGAGAGAGATGAGAGATATCGACTAGGAGAGGAACTCGTCCCAACGGCTAATTTTAGAGCCACTGAAAACCTAGGTCAACAAAGGATAAAACCATATTTGAATTTGGGAGCCGGGAAAAGGGAATACCACTTAGTGGATGCTCTCATTGACACAGGAGCCGCCATAAGTTGTATCAAATTTTCATTGACTCAAAAACTCAAGGAGGAATTACGACCATCTAAGGCACAGCTAATTGGAATAGGAGGAAATATCACCAAGTGTATAGGAGAGATTATCTTACCTCTACACTTTGGAAACAACACAATGGAACAAAAACTCTTACTATGTCATGATCAAGGCTTACTCGAAGACCTAGTGTTAGGTAAGGATTGGATATACGAATATGAAGTGACTATTCAATTGGCCTTAGGATACATCTCAGCCAAGATAGGACATCGAGAGGTATTCAGCATGTTAGATGAATGACCAATCAAAGTCGAGGATATAGACCCAAGAGCTGATTCAAATGAACACAGTGATGAATGTATGTTCACTAGCACTATGGAAACCCCTTCATCAAGTACTTCATGTGAGGATACACTGAATTCTGCTTGCACACCATCTTCTAATCTAGCAAGTCACAAGAGTATCATTCTATCTAAAACCAGCCTTAGCGAAGAACCACACACAAGAGAGACTAGTTCTCCGGGTAATCACAAGTCTGCACCTATTAGAATATACCCCATTCCTTACACTCGACAAGCTTGGATAAGGAAGGACCAAATGGTTGCATATCATCAGCAACAGAAACATTATCGACATCAGAACGACCCATCGAACAAGCGAGTAAATCACTTTGGACACCGAGGTCCACAACGAATTGCTAGAATATGGATTCCAAAGAAAGTGGTAGCCGCCCAACCAGCCCGCACACAAATATGGATTCCCAAGTCATGTACTCAAATGACAATCATCAAAAAGGACGAACCAATGCTCAAGGAAAATCAGTATGTTCTAAAGGCAAAACAACCAAAGATGAATAGCTACAGGATAGAAAAAGAGTCTACATATGCTTCAAAAACCATTCCAAGACTCAAAAAGCAGATAAAGCAGATGTACAACATGAGAAGCACCACATCCTACCGGAATGTTAGGAATACAATCTGCCCCAACAGTGTGAAGCAGATCTGGATGCCGAAAAGCAAGACTAGTTGTATGCATCAACCAAGTAATTCGAGTTGCACACATATGGAGTTACCAGAATCCAAAGTATGCATGATAGGGCCACATTACAAGGCCAAGCATTCGGCACGTTATTCTTCTATTTCAGGATAGTGAAGCACATTTTCCTCTTGGGAAATAGGAGAGCACTTGTACATAATCTAAAGAAAATTACTAAAAAATTAATAACCGCTTCGACTATGAACTAACTTTTCTGTTTTTCTTTTAGACAAAAACATAAATATATCTAAATGTAGGAAAACCTTTCTGGAAATCAACAGAACTGATATTGAAGATGTTGTTCGCTTAGTGCACCAGCACTTTTGTTTTTCAAGCATGCATAGATATATAGCACCTCAAAAGATCGTGGTGCAACTACTCTCACATGCTATGAGGCAAGTCGGAAATCAAGTGAAAAATACACAATAAGTATAAACAAAGCTTTAATATTACTTACTGATATGAATATATGCATAATCTTATAGAATACATGTTACTTGCATATTCTTTCTATTTGATTTAAAGAATGGATTTTGTTTTGAATTAATATTTAAATCTACAAAGATGAAAGAAAGTAGTTAATAAATGAGTTAAAGTTCAAATGAAATAAGTATAAAATTCCACAAGATACAGGGTAAAATCCACAAAGCCCCACCATGTTGTTTCTCCATAATGTTACATAGCTTATCTGATGTTTGATAAGAGCTTTGCTCATGTAGAGTATTTTTTTCACCCTCCAAATGGCCAAAAAGCTTTCCAATACTATCATCACTTATGAAATGTTTATTTTTGTTAACA
Organism: Ceratopteris richardii; assembly: GCA_020310875.1. Classification (NCBI taxonomy): domain Eukaryota; kingdom Viridiplantae; phylum Streptophyta; class Polypodiopsida; order Polypodiales; family Pteridaceae; genus Ceratopteris; species Ceratopteris richardii. Next base: position 24,497,692 of record CM035415.1, read on the forward strand.
TCTATATAAAGAAAAAAGTAATTCAAAGGAAATATATGAATAATCAGTACAATGTGCAGACATATCAATACATATTTTCTCAATTAATTTCTCTTTCTCACATAAATAGTTTTATAAAAAAATGAATATAGATTCAAATAAAGGTCCAACACAAAGCTTGATTGAGGCTTTATAAAAATATGAATATAGATTCAAAGAAATGTTCAAAACAAAGCTTCATTAATTTGACGCATTAAGCTTAAGTTTGAACTCTTAAGTTTGGCTTGAATTTTAAAATGAGTATATAACATCTTATGAACCAAGAAATCTTTAAGCTTAAGTTTGAGCCTCTCTTAATATAAAAAACTTATGTTTGAATCTCTGAAGAGAGGAAAGGTTCAATCATAAGTTTGATCCTTTTTTGCTCAAGCTTTAAGCCTAAGTTTCAATGCTGAACTTAATCTATGCATCATACATTTAAAAACAACAAGTTTAAGATTACTTAAACAAATAAGAGATTTCAATTTTAAAAGCTTACATTTTAATCTCAATGTTAAGTTCAAACCTCATCTTACTACTTCCTTTGAACCTTAAGCCTATATTTTAATCTTGAACTTAATCAAATGCATCATAGATATAAAAACAAAAATTCTGAGATTTACTCGAATAGATAAAATATTTATATTTTCAAGTCACAAACATTGATAAAAAGAAAACAATAATTTTCATATTACTTAAATAGATAAGAGATGCCCAATTTCAACTTACAAATATATGATATTAATAGTAAGTAAAAATATTGAAATAAGAACCAAATCACATCACTTTATTCAACAAGACGTAATATATTCAAAATAAATTCATACTTCAAAAACTATGAAATTTATTACAATACACTAATCAATGTTTTCTCAAGGTTTATTTCCTTCTCCTATATTTAAATTACCTTCAATATATGCATCCATTGTAGCAATATCTTCTTCTGATTCTATATCCTCGTTATTACTTTCAGATATTTCTTCACTAGGTTGTACATCAATCCCAACATTTCAAGACGTCATCTGTATTATCTGTATCTTGATTACTCATATGGCACCATTGATGCAAAGAAAGATCCTTTTTGAAAAGTAAAGAGCAGGTCTGGATGGACATCCGTTAGCTTTCCATTGAGATCTAGCTTGTAAAAGTTGATCCACAAATGGCTCCTTTTGTAATTATTACCAACAACAAATTAGCCTCTTTCAAGATCTCCCTGGAAATTTTTGGAGGGCAATTTGCTATAAACTTTTCTTTCATATATCTGAATCGTTATTGTAATTGTAATGTCACCATAGGTGCATTAACACTTTGCAAAGTTTTTGTTGCACTAATTGAATGTTTTCCTGATATTATCCAATACTCAACTTTATTAATATCATCATGAGACAAATTTGTAGAGGTGTTCTAACACTTGGATCAATACGCATAATGACTGCAAGAATTTCTTTCTTTCAGGGATTCAAGACACCCAACCTTTGGCCAATTTCAATATACATAATTTGATGGTGCTGGAAAAAACTTTTTAACATCAATATCAAATATTGTATTTGAACCAAAAGCATAATATTTTTGTTTTTCAAGTATCAAATCCATCATTTTATTTTCTTTCGGCTACACTACCATATCTTGAGTTTCTTCATTTCTATTATCTGAATGTCAAACTCCTACATCTTCATCGTCTTGTATAGGATTTGATGATGATGCTAAATCTTTGTTTGAAGAACCTTTCGACTTTTGTTTCTTGGATCTCCTAGATAGATCTAAGCTTCTCTTCAAACATTTTGACTTTTTTGTTAATCTTTTGGCTTCTTTTATAATCTTCACTAATTCTTCTATTGATTCAATCTATCCAATTGAGCCTAATGATTGATCAAACTTTTTGATACTAGCTTTCACATCTTCCAAATAGAAAGTCTCAAACTTAAAACTTAATAATTATTTAACATTTTTCTAGAAAAGGCTCAAACTTAAGTTTGGGCCTCGTTTAAGTTTGAGCCTCGTAGCATACAACAAAAAAGAACAAACTTAAGTTGATTTAAAGAGTGAACTTAAGCTCAAGCCTCATAACATATGACAAAAAAGACACAAAATTCAATTGATTGAGAGGTTGAAACTTAAAATTAATTTGATTGAGAGGCTTGAACTTAAATTTTAGCCTCTTTCAATCAAAGCTAAAGGTAGATTTAAGTTAAGAGGATTGAATTTGAGTTAAAGATAAGAGGCTTGAAATTGACTTCAAGCCTCTTTCAATCAAAGCTCAAGGTAGACTTGATTTAGAGACACTACTCTTTTGGATCAAAACGGTTGAAGGTTTGAACTTGAGTTTGAGCCTAGTATCATATGACCAAAAAGATCCAAACTTTAGTTGATTGAGAGGCTCAAACTTAAGTTCAATCCTCATAGCATATGACCAAAAAGTCTAAAATTTAATTTCATTTAGAACTTAAGTTTGAGCCTGTAATATTTTGAGCTGAGAGGCTCGAACTTAAGTTCAAACCTCATACAATACGACCAAAAAGATTCAAATTTAAGTTGATTGAGAGGTTGAAACTCAAAATTAAGTTAATTGAGAGGCCCAAAATTAAGTTCAAGCTTTGTCACATATGACCAAAAAGACTCGGAGTTTACTTTGATTCAAGGCTCGTACTTAAGCTCAAGCATCAATTCTTTTGGGAAGAAAAGCTAAGAAGCTTGAACTTAAGTTCAAGCCTCTTCCTATCAAAGCTCAAAGTAGATTTAACTTAAGAGGTTGGAATTTGATTTAGACACACTACTCTTTTGGGTGGAAATGGTTGAAGGCTCAAACTTAAGTTTGAGCCTAGTTGCATATGACCAAAAAGACTCAAAAGTTGATTGAGAGGTCAAACTTAAGTTAATTGATAGGCTCAAAATCAAATTCAAGCTTCATCGCATATGACCAAAAAGATTCAAACTTACTTTGATTCAGAGGTTCAAACCTCTAGTCTTTTAGGAGAAAGAGTTAAAATGCTCAAACTTAAGTTTGAGCATCTTTTGATCAAAGCTCAAAGTAAATTTAACTTAAGAGGCTCGAATTTGAGTCAGAAACACTACTCGTTTGGGTGGAAATGTTTGAAAGCTCAAAGTAGATTAAACTTAAGAGGATCAAATTTGAGTTATGCCACACTACTCTTTTGGGTGGAAATGGTTGAAGGCACAAACTTAAGTTTATGCATAATAGCATATGAGCAAAAAGATTCAAACTTAAGTTGATTCAAAGGCTCTAACTTAAGTTTGAGCTTCATAGCATACGATCTAAAAGACTCAAACTTAAGATGATTGAGAGGCTCGAACTTAAGTTTGAGCCTCGTGGCATATGAGAAAAAAGACCAAAATTTATTTTCACTAAGACTCTCGAAGTTAAGTTCAAGTGCCTAGTCTTTTGGATCCAAGAGCTAAGAGACTCGAAGTTAAGTTCGAGCCTCTTAGCCTTTTGATGGAAAATCTAAAAGGCTCGAACTTAAGTTTGAGCCTCTTCCAATCAAAACTCAAGGTAGATTTGACTTAGAGACACTACTCTTTTGGGTGGAAAAGCTGAGGGCCTCAAACTTAAGTTTGAGCCTCGTAGCATATGTCCAAAAAGATTGAAACTTAAGTTGATTGGGAGGCTTGATATTAAGTTTGATCTTCGTTGCATATGACCAAAAAGACTCAAACTTGATTGAGAGCCTCAAACTTAAACTTTCTCCTGATTGATAGGCTTGCCTTGTATCATGTGAACAAAACGACTCAAGTTTAATTTGATTGAGAGGATCAAACTTAAGTTCAAGCCTCTTTTGATGGAGAGTGTTAATCTCCAAAAGAACAAGTTACTCTTGTATTTAGAGCACCTCTATAACAAGAATAACTCAGACCTTCACCAATTTTAGAAGATCAATACTCAATTGTCAAATTTTCTGAACAAACTGTGAAGAAGAAGAAGAATACACAGAAAGTCTGCTGCACATAATTCACTCATTGCCTTATCAAATATGTAAAGTTTTTTATAAAAATTTGTATGACGTGTCGTACTATAATTGCGCACCTTCTCCAAGTTGAGTCACTCCAAAAGATTCAGTAGATCTTGAGAAATAACTTCAAACAAGTCACCTATGTCTAAAACTATTCTTTTGAGAAGTTGATTTAGACACCTATGACTTTAAACCTTTGGTTCTCTCAATCTAGAACCCGTTTCTACAAATTCTTTTAGCCACAAGTAGCTTACCTTCCAACTTAAAGATTGAGTGCTTGCTTGCTCAAAACTTTACACTGTGGAAGGAGAATTGATCAAAACATTCGTATCGAATTTTGCGCCTCCTATAACTTCACTTCTTCTCATTCACACATGCAAATGTTCCTACACTTAATTCTCTCAGCCTGATCAAAATTGGAAGCTAAAAATTTGTACAGAGATTAATTACCTATAGACTTAGACTTGTACAAAAGCATTCCACAAAAGATCTAACAAAGAAGGAGAAAACTCAAAAATATCCGGCGCAACATTTTCTTCATTTCTGAGAAAAATTACAACTTAGTGATGAGAGAGTCTTGACTCACTTGTAAGATGTCTAATGACACATGCAACTTCTGATTACTCTATTCTCATGCTCTCTCATACTTGCCCCGATATTTTCCATAGTATATATAGACAAAAATTTACAAGCTTATAACTACTCAAAGATATAAGTGAACTATCTCTGACATAATGTACATATGTGTACACATCTTCCAACTTCTGAATATGTCCTTCCTTCATGCTTCACAAATTGAGTCTTTCCTTCAAACCTTGACTTCAACTCTTCATCAAAACATCAATTGTTGATTGTCCTGCACCAACAGCTCCCCCTCAATCATCAATTGAGGTTTTCTCTATCTTCTTTATGCCTGCCATGTCTTTGAATCTCTGTAGCTTTGGTCCATCCAAGCTTTTGGTAAGCATATCAGCTATCTGATCTTTTGTTGAAGTATGTATGACTTCAATCTCTTTATCCATCAAATTCTCTCTCAGAAAGTGATACTGAATCTCAATGTGTTTAGTCCTTGCATGAAACACAGGATTAGCAGCTAAATATAATGAACTCATGTTATCTCCATAAATTATAGGTGTACTCTGTATGGTGTCAAAACTCTTCATGAGAGTCTTAAGCCATATCACTTCCTTTGCAGCTTCAACCATACCTTTGTACTCTGCTTTTGTAGATGATAAAGCAACTGTGTGTTGCTTCTTTGAACACCAAGAGATTAACTTATCTCCCACATAACACAAGTATCCATATGTTGATCTCCTATCATCAGGATTACCTGCCCAATCTACATCACTATATATTTTGATGTTTGTATCTGATGTAAAACCATAATAGAAGCCCTCTTTGAGTGTACCCTTAATGTACCTCAACACTCTTTGACCTGCAATCCAATGTTCTTTTCTAGGACAATGCATGAATTGAGACAAAACTCCAACTGCATATGATAAGTCAGGCCTAGTTAATGTAGCATAGATAAGACTACCAACCAAACTCTGATATAACTTCATATCCTTGAATTCTTCTCCACCATATCTGCTCAGTTTGTGATTCACCTCCATTGGAGTAGGTGCTACCCTGCAATCATTCATTTTAAACTTGATTAACAAGTTTCTCAAATACCTTTCTTGAGTCACATACACTCCATGTTGAGTGTATGAAATCTCCATGCCCAAGAAATATGACAAGTCTCCCAAGTCACTGATTTTGAATTCTTTCTCCATTTGCTTCTTTAGGCTTTGAATGCCTTTCTCATCTGTACCTATAGAATTATATCATCAACATATATGCACATGTAAATGAACCCATCATCACTTGCTTTAACAAGCAAGCTACTATCTGCCTTAGATACTTGAAATCCAAGTTCTTTCAAGAACTTCACAAGTCTATAATTCCATGCCCTTGGGGCCTGCTTCAAACCATACAAAGCTCTCTTGAGCTTACATACATGATCTGGATACCTTCCATCTCTGAATCCTTGAGGTTGCTCCATGAAAACATCATCTGAAATATAACCATTCAAAAAAGCATTCTTCACATCTAATTGACATAATTTCCAACCTTTACATGCAGCAATGGCTATGAGTGTCTTGATGGTTGTCATCCTTGCCACAGGACTATAGGTCTCATCATAATCAATACCATATGTTTGAGCAAACCCTTTCACAACAAGTCTAGCTTTATACCTAGACACACTTCCATCTGCAAACATCTTTGTCTTGTAGACCCATTTGCATCCAATGATCTTTTGACTATTTGGTTTAGGAATCAAATCCCATGTCTGATTCTCCATTAATGCATCATATTCTTCCTGCATAGCTTTCTCCCAATTTTCCTTACCTTTTGCCTCTTCATATGTGGAAGGGTCTTCATCTGCCTTTATCATGTAAGCATAATCTTTGGTAGCCAAAAAAGAAGTGTCATAGCTATACCTTGTAGGTTGCCACTTGTGTCTTGATGACCTTCTGAATTCTCCACTCCTTGAGGTTTCTGGTTCTTCACACTCAGGATCAAATCTTGGCCTTTCTTCAACTTCAACCTGCACTTCATTATTCTCCTCTTCATCAAATATTTGAACCTTTGATTTACCTTTCTTTTGACTCACAACTTCTTCATCACCTGTATTAATATTGATTGTACCTGCATACGAAGTACCTTGCTCATCAAATGTAACATCTTTTGATACAAGAAATTGTTTTGTGGATGGACTCCACAACCTATATCCCATCTGCTTATCGTCATAACCAATGAATACATATTTTTCAGCTTTAGGTTCTAACTTGTGCCTTGATTGTGATGACACATATGCATATGCCAAACATCCAAATACTTTGCAATGGTCTAATGTAGGTCTCTTACCCCACCATGCCTCATATGGTGTCATACCCTGCAATGCTTTACAAGATAATCTATTGACCAAATAAGTAGCTATATTTACAGCCTCAGCCCACAAGTACTTAGGGCAATTTTTCTCCTTCATCATTGACCTTGCAAACTCAACAAGAGTTCTATTTCTTCTCTATGCTACACCATTTTGTTGAGGAGAGTACCTGCAAGTAATTTCCCTTTTTATACCTGCATTCCACAAGTAATCACTGAACTCATTAGAGAAATACTCTCCCCCTCCATCTGGCCTTAGTCTCTTCAATTTATGGCCTGTAATTCTTTCTACATACACATGATAATGTTTGAATGTATTGAATACCTCTGACTTATCTTTGATCACATAGATAGTGATCCATTTGGTAGCATCATCAACATAAATCACATAGTACCTTGAACCATTGATACTGAAATCCTTTGATGGTCTCCACACATCTGTGTGTACCAACTCAAGCTTCTCTGAATACATAAAACCATGCTTGGAGTAAGATTGCTTATGAGCCTTACCTAATTGACATGCCTCACATGTGTATTTCATATGACCTGCAACATTAGGCAATCCAAGCACTAAACCATTGTTAATCATATCTTTGATACCTCTTTCATTGAAATGTCCAAGCCTCTTGTGCCAAAGATCTAACTCAGAGATCTTATGTCCTCCATAAGTGAACAAGGCATGACCAACATTACCTTGAATCTTCAATGTGAACAACCTTCCTTCTTTCTTCCCTGAAACAATTTGTTTATACCCATTGCTAGGGTCTTCCACAAACACTCCTTCATTAGTGAATCTAACTTCATAACCTTTTTCAAAAATTTGTCCTACACTTATCAGATTCTTAGGAATCGTAGGAACATACAAGACCTTACTCAAGAGAGTACTTCCATCCTTGGCCTTCACTGATCCAATTGACTTCACATAGTGCTTTGTATTGTCACCTGTTTGAACAACATGATTAGATACCTTATTTTCCAAATCAGTCATCAATGCTATGTTACCACTCAGGTGATTGCTACACCCTGAGTCAATGTAGAAGACTCTTTGGTCTTCACTTTGCCTTTCACAAGTTGCATTCATTATCAATGTTGAATCCTCCTTCTGATCTGAAGCATAATTGTAGTAGGTATTATTGTATTGTTGACTTTGGAATCCTCTACCTGCATTTCTTCCAAAGTAACCCCTACTACCTCTTCCTCTGAAATTACCTCTTTGATTTGTGCCACCTCTTCCTCTTGAATTAAAATTCTGATTATATCCACCATTACTCTCATTATTATGCCAACAATCATTAGCTAAGTGATTTATCTTACCACAAATCTAGCAAGCCTTGACTCCATCTTTATTATTCCTGCCTCTTCCTCTACCTTTGCCACCTCCTCTTCCTCTTAGGAAGTTGGCTTGACTAGTTGTGCCTTCATCTTCATTTGCTTGTTGTTTCCCTTTGCTATTTTTCTTCTTATCCTTTGAATACATTGCATGACCTGTACTATTGTCACTTTCACCTTTGACATCTTGCTCAAAGGTTAACATATGTCCTAGCAACTGATTTAAGTCAGGAGTAAAATGATCAAGTGATAATTCAGTAGAGAAAATGAATGGCTTCCATTTGTCATCACCTCTCAAACCTGTGAGGATTTGCCTTACCAATTTATCCTCCTCAATGTCTTCATCAATAGCTCCTAAAGCATCTGCTATATCCTTCATTCTGGTTACATAATCTGAGATGGATTGAGAGGCCTTCTTCTTGAATGTGGTAAATTCTGCCCACAAGGATGCCTTCCTAGACTTTGTGGTATTTTGGAAATGCTCCTCCAAAGCATTCCATATATCACTTGCACTTTCAAGACCTCTAATGTGAGGTAGCAAGTAATCATTGACTGCCATATAGATAATGCTCCTAGCTTGAACATCTCTCTTCATCCAATTCTTGAAATCTGATAATTCCTCCCTAGTTGGAACACTAGGATCTCTGAATTGAGGCTTTTCTCCTTCACCTGTAATATAACCTATCAAGTCTTTGCTCATTAGATGAGCCTCCATCCTCATTGACCATGCTGGATAACAATTTCTCTATCTAAAGAGACTCTCCCATTCTTTCTTCACTTGTATATTGAATTCTTCAATCTTTATGAGTAATAGATGTACCTTTACTTCGAATAATACTCCTTTTGTCTTCCTTGATGTCGCATGACCTCCTTTTCAAGCTTTTCCCTCAAGCTTTCACCTTTTGATCCTTCAGATGTTGAATTCTTTGCGCCTGCAACAGTCGAGGTCCTCCTTCCTTCAATTTTGATGCTTCCTGCTCTGATACCACTGATGGAGAGTGTTAATCTCCAAAAGAACAAGTTACTCTTGTATTTAGAGCACCTCTATAACAAGAATAACTCAGACCTTCACCAATTTTAGAAGATCAATACTCAATTGTCAAATTTTATGAACAAATTGTGAAGAAGAAGAATACACAGAAAGTCTGCTGCACATAATTCACTCATTGCCTTATCAAATATGTAAAATTTTTTATAAAACTTTGTATGAGGTGTTGCCTATAGATTGCACACCTTCTCCAAGCTGAATCACTCCAAAAGATTCAGTAGATCTTGAGAAATAACTTCAACAAGTCACCTATGTCTAAAACTATTCTTCTGAGAAGTCGATTTAGACACCTATGACTTTAAACCTTTGGCTCTCTCAATCCAGAATCTGTTTCTACAAATGCTTTTAGCCACAAGTAGCTTACATTCCAAATTAAAGATTGAGTGCTTGTTTTGTAGAAGTGTGAGAGACACACAAGAAGCACACACAAGGAGCACAAACGCAACAAGAAACACGGAGAAGATGATGACTGGAATAGTTCTCTCTATTGACGATGAACTGAACTGAAGTAAGAGGTGAATAATATCCCTAAGTACAAAGTACCACCACATATGAGAGTATCAAGTATGTGGTAACATGGGGAAAAAACCTCTAGCCAGCACTAGAGTAAAAAGTGCCCATGTATAGGGAAAAAGTTCACATCAAAGCTACTCAAGGAACACATAAGTGTAACAAACCCCCATGGAGCGAACAATGTGAACACATATAGGGAGTGATAGATCAGCCCCCACAAGGTAATAAGCCTAAAGCTTTGCGAAAAGCTTCAAACTTTTCCCATGGAAGAGCTTTGGTGAATATGTCTGCCACATTATCTTGTGTAGGCATAGATACCAAATCAATATCTCCTACATGAAGGCTCTCTCTCACATAGTGATAATGCACCTCAATATGTTTGGTTCGTGCATGAAACACTGGGTTTCGTGCAACACCCAAAGCACTCTGACTATCAGTGAGAATATGTGTAGCAGCATCAATCTCCATGCAAAGATCCATCAATAGGCGTCTCAGCCATATACACTCTACTGTAGTTGTGAAAACTGCCCTATACTCAACTTCACAACTCGATGTTGCCAGTGTAGGTTGCTTCTTACTCTTATATATAAAAGCCAAAGTCTGATTAAGGCCTAAATAAAAATCGAGTGACCTAACAAGTAAGAACAGAAATAGGCTTGCTACTCATGGTAAATCAACAATAGATGTTGATGGTAAGCTGGCAAAATCTCCTCCAGATTATCGCCAATATCCTTCAGATGGCTTCCAATATCTCCTCCAAGGTCTCCTTGAGTAACTTGAGAAGATACTCATTGATCACCTCCAAGAGTGTACATCTCTTGCTAGAGCTTCTTGAGTTGATGAGTGATTATTCGTTGAGCATGGCTCCTTCTTATATAATTTATGAGGTTCATCAAAAGCAACTCTTCAAAAGCGATTGCTATTGGTGCTAATTTCCATAATAAAAAAACCAAAGAGTTTAAAAATTATCATGATTCGTATGCCTTAACCACGTTGCCACACCATTTTTGCTGTGCAAAACCTATGAAAGGTACTTTATATGCTCTTGCACACCTCTTTTGGACCATGGACCATGTACTTTTCGACATTGTTTCCAAAATTCACCCTTAATGTCAAAATGGTACAAGGTTCAAGAAGGTGAAATAATTTTGATGTTTGCAAATATTTCTTAACCGATTTCCATTGAATCTTGAACTGATTGTGTATGAAGCTCTATACTTGAGAAGCTGCAAAATGAATGTCTAGATGTATATTACATAGATATATCAAGCAACCTACTGCTTGAATATATATTGTAGCTTCAAAGGCTCTAAATCTGTTTCGGATTGTGATAACATTTTGACATCCATAAGTGTTTGCATAGGCTTAGAATTTTTCATCTCAAACCTTTTCAATAATTTCTCAATGTATCTTTGTTGTGTCATGTAGATACACTCATCTTTGAACTTGAACTCAATTTGGGACTTGTGATAATCATATCACTTTGAAGTGCATCTTGAACACTAGCTGGTTCATTCTTAACTGAACCAAGTTCTAAACTGTTATGAATCTCAAAATGTTCTATATAATTTACCTAATCTTCTTGTTGTATCCTGGACTAACTTTTGGTTCTTCCAGTGTATTCATGTATACCACTGTCCATCCATGTTTGATATAACCACTTTTGTTGGTTCAAATATACAAGCCTTCACATTTGCCTTAGCTTGGAAAGTATTATGTGGAAGCATTTGATGGATCATATGAATCCTAGCTTGTAATTGTTTGATCATTAACTCTTGTAAAAGTTGTTTTACTTGAGAGAATCTTGTAGAGCATATATCTCGTGGAGTTAGGAGAAGGATAAGTTACAAGTTTTCAATGAACAAATAAATCTAGAACATTTTTAGATGGAGCCAAGTTTGAATTTGAAATTCAAACTTGGATGAAGAACTCATTATAAAAGCTATGTAAAACTCACGGCCATTGTGCCTTGTTTTTTGTGCCTATTGTTGATATTTTGTAGAAGCTAAGTGACTTGCATCATAGATCACTTAGAACACCATCATTGGGCATCATTACAATGCCAATGACCTTGTATACTCATGTGTTATAATACATATACTCCATTGATCATGTCCGTCTACTTCTCTATTATGAATACTGAGAACAGTGAACTTTGCATGACCATATCTCAATGATATCTCAACCATTTTTCGTGATATATAGCTTGTTGGAACGATCTCAATGTCTATTTTATGCTATAAAATTTTCATTACGTTTACTTCAGTCAGTTTGGAGAAAGCTGCATCAAAGTGCTCTCTGGTCAATTAATGCTGAGTCCCTAAAAAGTCTAGGGTAAGCCTTGGATTGCTAAATTCATTTCTCAGTGTATGGTTTGTCATTTTAGATGATTCCACTTGTAATCATTAGCTATCCAAGCTAATTAAGTACCCTCAAAAGGAATTGAAGCAATTACAACTATACTATCAGCGCTGAGCAAAAGAACGAGCAGGTGTCTAGAACAAAATAGCAAGCTTTGTGAGACTAACTATTTGTGAAGTAGTCTATTTTGATTCAATTGTTTGAAGGATCGACTCCAAAGTACATAGGTACTTTTTTGGTGTCATTTGCAAGCTAAAAGGATCTACTACATAACTCTAAAGTGAAACAGGGTAGGTACAAAACAAGTTTTGGCAGTACCACCTCACTTCCTAGAAGTATCCATCCATCTCTTCCAACAATGGTATCAGAGCAAGTTAAGGTAAAATGGGAGATGGTTTCCATTCTTTCATTGATAAATTGGAGAGGAACAATTATCCAGCATGGTCCTTGAGGATGAAGACCTATCTACAAGGAAGGAGTCTCTATGGATACATATCAAGAGATGAGGAGATACCCATATTCACAAGCAAATGACAACCTACAAGAGAGGAGCTAGAAAGACTCAACTCATGGTGCGTCAAAGATGCTTTAGCAAGATCCTATCTACTTAACTCTATTTCTGCCTTCCTTCTTCCTCACATTAGGAATTGTAAAACTTCCCAAGAGACTTGGGATACATTATCTTCATATTTTTCTTCCAACACAAGAGCTAGAAAAAATCAATTGTGGATTGAGTTTACCACTCAAAGGAATCAACCCAAGCAGAATGTTTCACAATATGTGACCAAACTAAAAGATGTGGCTGATCAATTGGCAAGCATAGGAGAGCAGATTGAAGAGGAGAAAATAGTGAGATAAATAATCAATGGCATCAAGGGAGATGATAAGTGGGAATCTTTCACAACTTCCATGGACCTTTACATGGACATGCAAATCCCAGATCTTACCACTCTCATGGAACAACTCTTTACACATGAAGCCAAGTTCAACAAAAATGGAGAACCATCAAGAGGTAACAATTCATCTGCCCTCTATACAGATAAAGAAAAGTCTAAGGATAAAGGAAAGAGCAAGAAGTTGAAGATGAAGGTACTTATTCTCAAGCTAACTATGTGTTGGGGGATTCTTGGACAAGAAGGGATTTGAGTGTTTGTAGGAGAAAAGGGAAAGGCAAGAAGAAAGATACACACTGAAAGCCTCTGTCACTTGATTATAATAAGACAAATACAATGGTGATGCACAATACAATCCAATGCTTCTGTGCAAAATACCAAATACCCAAGGTCTTGTTGTTGCCGGCCTCCTCTACACCAGAGCTCCACCTTCTCCAAGCCTGCACTTGTGCACACCTTGCACCAAGCTTCCAATAAGGGGGAGGGATTGGATACCTTCTGTCGGCATGCACACAATGCAAGGTGACCTTGGGATCCTTGGGGGGATAGCTTAGCAGTTCTCTACACACTTCTTAGTCACTCTTCATGCACACCTTGCACTTCACTTCTCTGCATCGCACATTGTGTGTCTCTTGCCCTTCTCTCTCTTGCCTAACTTAGACTATGCTCACTCTTGAATAGTCCAAGAATAGTCCTTGCCTTGATTTGACTATTGATTCACGTATGCTCCTAATTGCAAGAGTATCTTGGTGCTCACTTTGATGTCCCAAGATTGTCTCCACAAGTGGGCAGCCAACGAATCCTTGTTTTGTCCTGTAGTGACTTTAGACTAAAACAAAAATTTTAATTGGGGGGCCATAATTTCACTTCTACGTACGCTGCCGCTTCACATACCTTCACATTTTCCTTTTAAGTCTTCACTTGTGCACCTAAGAGAGGGTTCACCAGAACCTTCCAAAACACTTTAAAAAACACTTTGAACCTTAGGGAAATTAAAGAAATACCTCTACAACCTGCAACCAACTTTCTCCAATTTACCCTTTGTGGACAATTAATTGTGCACTACTTGTGCACTTTGACACTTGAACTTCGAATACTTTGACTGTTCCCCTGTTGTCTTTGACCTTGTTGACTTTGATCAATTTCACTTTGACCATGGTTGACTTTGACTACAGTTGAATTTGACCAATATGACTTTTATGGGCTCAATAGTTGCCCACCACCTAATGTGCTCTCGGTCTCGGAGAGCTACGACCAAACTCTGAGCAGAAAGGGTACCATAATATTTTTGCTGCAAAATCTTTAAAAGGACACCTAAGCAGCAACCAAGTCCACCAGAAGTAGGAGAGAACAAGCACCAGAGAAGAAACAAAAATTGGAATTTTGCATGGAAAAGTAAAGGAAAGCAATGGGAGGCTAGAAAGGAGGGGGAAGGGAGGGTTGAGGGGGTAGAGATGGATAGGTAGGGAGGGGTAAGGATGTGGCTGGGCAGAAGGTTAAGGGGAGGTTGAGGGAGCAAGATTATGGGGACTTGAGAGGGCCAAAATGATCAAACAGAAGAGCTACAGAGGGTGCATATGCGAAAATGTGCAACATACGGTGAAATGGGGTGAGAATATACAATGTGGACCATGTGGTGAAATAAAAACGTGTGATAAATGTGCTCAAAACATGTGGGTTTTGACCAAAACACAGAGAAAAGGTGTGATTTTGGAGAAATTAATGCAAAGAATGAATCCAGAGGTGCCAAAATACCTGAAAATGACCCCAAGTTTGAAAAAAATTACCATCCAAGGCACGGTCCGAAGCCAAAAGGGTTGAACCAATAAAATTAAAATATATATTTGAATAAAATTAAAATCTCTTTTTTTTGGGGTTTTTTGAAGTCGCATATTTGGGCAATCCTGAAAGTACAATAAAATAAAATAAAATAAAGAAAAAGAAAATTAAAATAAATAAATTGAAAAAACAAAATACAAAAGCTAAAAAATATATAGAAAATAATAATAATATAAAATTTAAAAAAATGGGGGGGTAGGGGAGAGAGAGAGAGAGAGGGGGGGATTTTATTTTTTTGGAAAAAGAAAATCCATGGGGGGGCTTTATTTTTTTTTTAAGAAGGTGAACATATAAAAAGGAAATTGAAAAAAATCCAAAGAAAAATCCAAAAAAATTGCAAAAAAATCCAAAGAAAATTATCAAAAAATTTTGGAAAAATTCCCTACAGGTCTAGGCTAGTATCCTCACTCAAAACCACAGAGAGATTCCTTTATTCCCCCAATTTGGAAAGAAAATGACACTTGAAAAGGATGAAAAATGCTTGAGAAATTCCCAAAAATTTCCAAAATTGTACTACTGCAAAGGTTATGAAATGGTTGCTAAATTTGCTAAAAACTCAATGAACAAGCATGAAATGGATAAAGAAAACTACTAAAACTTAAGCAAAAATGAAATGAGAGGGCTATGTACAACTGGACAATTTTTGCAGTTTCTAGGTGATCCATAATTCTTCAAGTGTGTTGATGGTAGGCCTTGAGCCTTGATACGTTGACTAGTGGCAAGGCCTCTCCTTTTAGCGTCTCTAACTCCACAGCACCCCAATTCAACATTGTTTTAACTCGATAAGGTACTTCCAAGTGTGGAATCCATTTTCCTCAATCACAGTTTGGGCACTGCAATCAGGTGATGCAATAGCTTTGTCGCGTAGTCTGTGGCGATCAATAGATACTTCTCTCTTTTTGGAATTGATGGAGGGTAGATGGGCCCTACAAAATCTAGCCTCCACTTCTCAAATGGTTGCCAAGAGGTGGAAATAATCAAGGGGTTCTGCCTTTGCTTTGTTGGCTTAGGTCCACACCGCTAGCAAACGTCACATGCCTTTCCCCATTCATCTGCATCTTTGAATAATGTAGGCCACCATAACCCAGCATCAAGGATCCTCTGACTCATAATATGTCTTGAAAGGTGCCCACCACCTATTCCTTCATGTGCAGATTGAAGGACTTCCCTCCTTCTTCTTCCATGCACTTCTTGAACCTGTTGTCCTTTCCCTGTCTATATAATTTTTCTTCAATGAAAGTTAAGGTCTGCTCTTGATTAGCAGTCTCTTTCTTTGCACACCATTTGCCTTCTTTGGATACACACCAATTTTAATCAAATTCTTGATATCATAATACCAACCTAGAGCTTGTACAATGAACAGATTAGCATATGGAAAATCATCATTGACTCAAATTGTTTGATCTATTATATTTATCCTAGATAAGTGATCCGCCATGACATTTTCTTTACCTGGTCTATGGACTATAGAAAAATCAAACTCCTGGAACAAAAGTAGCCACCTCCATATCCTCCCAGTTGCTTGTGGCTTATTTAATAAATACCTGACTGGTTGATGATCAGTGATGATGACAAACTTCACACCTAGCAAATAATTACAAAATTTTTGTACTGTGAAAACCATTGCTAAAGCTCCCCTTTCTGTTGTGCTATAATTCTTTTCAGCTTTAGTCAAAATTCTACTAGCATACTAAATAGGCCCGTCAAGTTTGAATTCTTCACTATGTTGAGCCAATACTGCACCCACTGCATATGCACTGGCATCTACATGCACATGAAAAATTTTTGACCAATCTGGGGTGATAAGAATTGGTACAGCCACCAATTTGGACCTTAATATTTGATAAGCATTCTCTTCTTCCTCTTCCCATTTAAATGTCACTTCTTTACCTATAAGTCTAGCCAGTGGCCTGGCTATCTCTGCATACATTTTTATAGGCCTTCTGTGGTACCTAGTATGCCCCAAGAAACTTTGAATCTCTTTAGGAGATTTGGGTTTAGGCAACTTTAGTATAGAAATAATTTTATCTGGATTTGGAGCCATACCTTTAGCCGACACCACATGTCCCAAGAGGGTTCCTTCTATCACGAGGAAATGACATTTGTTTGGGTTGAGTTTTAGCTTCATCTCCCTGCATCTCTTAAAAACATTCTGCAGCTGTCACAAATGATGGTTGAAGCAATCTAAAGGGGTCTCTTTTTTAGATCCCAAAAATGAAGAAAAGTCATTCATGAAAATTCTAAGTGTTTCCAGCAATAAGGGTCCAAAAATGATGTTGACAGTTCTATTAAAGGTAGTTGGAGCATTTCTGAGTCCAAATGGCATTTTTACATACACATATGTTCCCCAAGGTGTGATAAAAGCAAATTTTTCACGATCCTCTGGGTGTATGGATATTTGATTATAGCCACTAAAGCCATCCATAAAACTATACAATGCATGTCCAACCACTTCTTGAATGACCTGCTCTGCAACTGGCATTGGAAATCCATCTGGAATGGTCACCTTGTTGAGTGTTGTAAAGTCAACACAAATTGTGATTTTGTTGGTATTCTTCTTTGGTACTATAACCATAGGTAAGAGCCATTCTGAGTGTTCCACAGGAATGATGATTCCTGCATCCTCCATCTTTTGTATTTCCACATAAACAACTTCAACATATTTTGGGTTAAGTCTATAACTCTTTCCTCTTATTGGTTTGGCTCCATCAACCAGAGGGATTCTATGCTCTCCATAATTGATAGGCACTCCTTCTAAGTCTTTATAATGCCAAGCAAAAACATCTGCATAGTCGATCAAGAAGGATTTTACCTTTTCAAGGAGCCCTAGGTGGCTCCACAGCCAAGTGGGCACCAAAATTGGATGATTATTGTCCTGAGTGCCTAATTGTATTTCTTTGACAGGGTTTTTCTTTCTACCATAGTATCTTCGTGCTCATCTCCAACCTTGTTTTCTTCCACTAGCTTTTCGTGCATTTTTGCATAAGTTGGGGCATTTTGGATTTCAATGCATTCCTCCTTGTCCTGCATCCATCCTCCAGGTATTTCTTGAATGGGTAAAGAACATTCTTCACTAGTATGTTTTACCTTCTCTTTAGCTTTGGCAACTTCCTTCTCTGTTGTTGTTATCTCCTCCTCCAAGTTGAAGTTGAGGGGTTTCTTCTTGCCCTTTGTGTGGTGTGTGATGGGCTCTTCCAACCCATCAACTTGACTTTATCCTTATTTTCATCATAACATTTGTCTGTGCAAGAATTATTAAGAAAAATCCCAAAATAAGAGGAAGAATTGCCTACTTGAAGCCAATTTAGAATATCCTCTTCTTCCTCGAATTCTATTTGGGGTTGGTCCTCTGTTTCTGGTTCCATGCAAACGCCAACTGTTTGCATCATGCTGGTGTTCCCTTGATGATCTAGACCCTCCTGTAAATGTATCTGTGTCAGTTCTTGCCCTTTCTTTTGTACCCACATAGTGTCTTTACCCCAATCATGGATGACACTTGCATGCCTCAGCCATGGTCTTCCAATTAAGAGGGGAAATCCTCCTTCAACCTGGGGTAGTCTTAAAACCACAAAATCCAGAATGAAGAGATTACCTTGTACTTCCAGTGTAACTTTTGGGATCACTCCCAAGGGCCTTACTTTGCTTTGATGTGTGAACGTAACAATGAAATTTGCAGGTCTTGAAGGGTGGAGTCCAATCTTTTCCATTGTATGTTCAGGCATCAAGCTAATGCCAGAACCACCGTCCACAATAAATCCTTGAAACTCATGGCCTTTAATAAATACTATCAGTCGAGGGCTCTTATAATCTGTTGCTTAGTCTTAGAATAGTCCAAGAATAGTCCTTGCCTTGATTTGAGTGTCGATT
This sequence comes from Ceratopteris richardii, assembly GCA_020310875.1. NCBI lineage: Eukaryota > Viridiplantae > Streptophyta > Polypodiopsida > Polypodiales > Pteridaceae > Ceratopteris > Ceratopteris richardii. The sequence continues at coordinate 24,516,459 of CM035415.1, forward strand.
CACGTACACTCCTAATTGCAAGAGTATCTTGGTGCTCACTTTGATGTCCCAAGATTGTCTCCACAAGTGGGCAGCCAACGAATCTCTGTTTTGTCCTGTAGTGACTTTAGACTAAAACAAAAATTTTAATTGGGGGGCTATACTTTCACTTCTGCATACGCTGCCGCTTCACATACCTTCACATTTTCCTTTTAAGTCTTCACTTGTGCACCTAAGAGAGGGTTCACCTGAACCTTCCAAAAAACTTTGAACCTTAGGGAAATTAGAGAAATACCTCTGCAACCTGCAACCAACTTTCTCCAATTTACCCTTTGTGGACAATTAATTGTGCACTACCTATGCACTTTGACACCTGAACTTCGAACACTTTGACTTTACGGCTATTGACTTTGACTTTTTTTACTTTGAACAAGTTGACTTTGACATTTTGACTTTGACCATGGTTGACTTTGACCAATATGACTTTTATGGGCTCAACACTATGCAGGGAGAGGTAAGAACCCAAGAGGAAGGGGCAGAGGAGATAAACAAGGTAGGGGGAGACCTTTCAACTCTTCCCCATGCAACATATGTGGATTGTCTAATCACACAATAGATGAGTGCTATAGGAACTTCAAGAATCAGAGAGGAAGATGATTTCAAAGAGGTGGCTACTCACAATCAAGAGGAAGATTCAACCATAATCAAGGCTACAACCATAGCTTTAACAACAATTACAACAACAATTATCGAGGAGGGTACAAATCAAGAAAATACTTCAACAATTATACAGAGGATAAAGAGGATTCCCTTCTCATTATGAACATGACTTCAAAACAAGGTATGAATGATGAGCACCGCTTCTATATTGACTCAGGTTGTTCAACCATGTAGCAGGAAATGTAGCTCTCATTTTTTATCTTGAGGAGCCCAAGGGAAAGCACCAAGTGCAAATAGGTGATGACACAAAGCATTCAGTGGTCAAGGTAGGAAATGTCAAAAATTCTGATGTGAATAGAAATATGTTGAGCAGGGTTCTTTATGTAACTACTATCACAAAGAATCTGATGAGTGTTGGACAGATAGTGGAAAAGGGTTTGGAGGTTAGGTTCAACTACTATGGAGCTTTTGTGGAGGACCCCAACATGGATTCAAGAGAATTGCCAAGGGAGAAAAAATAGGTAGGTTATTTACATTTGAGCTTGAGGACACTAGAAACATTGCACTTTACAATTATAAGGATCAAACATTGTCTGAATTAGAGATTTGGCATAAAAGATTAGGGCACATTTGTGACAGAACCTTGAAACAGATATGTAGAGATCAATGTGTGCTTGGGATACCTAATGTATCCAAGCAACATATGATCTATAAATGTGGTGCTTATCAGTTTGGTAAATCACACAGGTTGCCCTTTACAAAGAAAGGCTATATGCATGAGGATTACTTGGAACTTGTCCACACAGATGTGTGGGGACCAAGTAGGGATCCTTCAGTTTCAGGCTCAAGGTACTATGTGTCATTCATTGATGATTTCATTAGGTGGACTAACTTGTATTTCATGAACCACAAAGATGAAGTGTTCAGTTGTTTCAAAAAATATCTTGCACTTGTGGAAAATCAAACAGGAAGAAGTCTAAAGAGGATAAGTTCAGATGGAGGAGGTGAGTACTTCTCCAATGATTTTGATGCATTTTTGCAGGACAGAGGTATCAAAAGGGAGATTACTACCAGGTATACTCTTGAGCAAACTGGAGTAGTAGAGAGGAGGAACAGATTGATTGTGGAAGCAGCTAGATCAATGCTTAATGAAAAGAAATTGCCTAATTATTTATGGGCAGAGAGTGTTTCTACTGCCACTTACCTTATCAACAGGTTACCCTCTAATTCACTTGATGGGATGACCCCATATGAGGCATGGGATGGTAGAAGGCCATCACTTGATTATTGTAGAATATTTGGATGTGTTGCTTATGTGCATGTTCCATCTCAAATGAGAGGTAAGTTAGACCCTAAGGTAGAGAAATGCATCTTCATAAGGTATGGTTTAAATGAGAAAGGACACATATTTTATAATCCATCCAACAAACGTTTAATGGTCAGCAGAGATGTTGTGTTTGATGAGAATGATTCTTGGTTTGAAAGTGAATGCAGGAAGGGCAAATCGCCATATGACTTGGAAGAAGCAAGTCTCACCAAGGAGGAGCCAAGCACAATTGAAGACATCAAGTTAGATGATGAGGACACCATCAACTTGGAAGAATTCAAAGCATGGAAATCAAAGGGCAAAAACCCAAGGGTCTTGCAAAAACCCAAGGAGTTGATTATGAAGAAAATTTTTCACATGTGGCTAAGATGCCAACCATCAGAGTATTGGTAAGTGTGGCTGCATCTAGGAATTGGAATATGTATCAACTGGATGTGAAAAATGCCTTTCTCAATGGCTGGATTTCAGAGGAGGTTTACATGGCTCAACCTCCTGGCTATGAAGACCCAAGCAAGGTAAATCACCATCTTCAACACCTTCTGCATCAGCTTCAATACCTGCAGTTGTAACAGTTGTAGGTGTGATATGATGTTTTTCGACACCTTGCACAATGTTCCACAATCCTTTTGCAACCAACACATGTCGCATCATATAAGCCCATAATGGGTAGCTGGTACCATCCAACTTATCCTCAACAACCAACATACGGAATACATCACTGCTTTCAACCATGGCCGGTGACTAAAATATCTTGATGCAGAAAATTGACTGTATCTCAAAAATTTGAACAGAACTGCCCAGACGAATTCCGCTAGACCTATAGCAGACTTCGAGATGCTTATACTAGCAAATAGAAATTGGTATATACCTTTGGCACAAAAAGACAAAATAGCCTGCACAAGCACTGCAATAGTGCATTCAGAGGCCGAAACGAGCTCAGATCGCGATTTCGACACCACAAAGTGAAGTTGTTTTGATCTCGCAAACATGTTGAGTATGATCACCAAAATTCATGTGATTTTGAGACTGCAAACAGAGGAGTGTCGACGGCGCCCTAGATGAAGTGATGACCTACTTTGATACCAATTGTTGGAGATAGACGTCTGCAGAAGCACGTGAACAACACAAGGAAGGAGAAGAAGCTTGGAGCACAACACACAATACTGAATGTATTACTAGAGAATGTACAAAAGATAAGTAGCCCATTAGGGCAATAGGTGGATATACAAGCCGGGGGAAAAAAATGTCCTAAAGAGGGAAAAAAGTGCCCCGGCTGTCCTAGAGTGTTCACACACATCACTACCTAAATATATCAACAATTATCAAGCAAAAAAAAGCTTCTTCACATGCAAAAGAAAAGGATGAGTCACAAAAAGTAATGCTTTCAAAGAGCTTTTTGATTGGCTCTTTAGAAGACAATTACAAAGGATCACATGCCAGATATCATCACTAGATAATCTATACAGATCATGTCAATGAGGACTATCACCAGATGTCTTTTAGGACATGGATTTATAAAAAAGAATGAGATTTCATTCCAATTTGAAGCTATGATATTTAGAATATCTTTTACAATTCTTCTAGCAAAAAATACATATGGATGTATATACAATGTCTGAAACTCATGAATTTTTGAAATAAAATACTTATTCTTCTTTTAGTCTTTTGAATGAGCTTGACTCTGGAAAATCTCCTATGTATCTAAGGAACTCCTTTCTCTTGTAGCCATTAATACTTTGTACATCCGACACCTCTACAACCATTGCATAGCTTGGATAACAAAGGAAATATCCAGCTCTAAAAGCATTGAGCCCTGGGGCATGGCCAAAAATCCTAAATGCTATAGTTCTCTGAAGAAGAAAAATCCTATATGCATTAAACGGTAGTGAGGAAAAGCCATGTACTTTGAAAGAGACTTCAGAGAGAATAATGCAAAATCAGGGTCCTCACTATACTACTTATGTACAACAAAGAATAAATCTGGATTTAACTTTGAAAGATAGTGAATGACTGAATGTATATCCATTTTTGCTTTTCCTTTACTCTCTATAGATTTTCTTGTGCCCTTTCCCCTACCAAGATAATTGTCCTCATCCAATATAGATAATTGTGGAAATAATGAGAAAGCAAGATCAGAGAAAGCATCAGGACAAAAATGAACTTATATGAAATGAGTAAAGAAGACGACCAATCCAAGAGATTAGGATCATAAAAAAATCTCCAAAAGCGCTTCAAAATCAAAGGTGGGATTGAAGATCTTCATTGCATTTGGAAAATGATTCACCCTCAATCCCTCTTGAACCATAAAATCTAGCAGTTTTTTAGATGGACAAAAAGTTAGAATTACATCCTTCTTTTCCATCTCAAAGGATGACCAATACAAGCAAATAGATGTAGTCAAAGAGAGTCAAATAGGCATGATTTCCTGAATCAATCGCCTATAGAACTCGAGATCGAAGTGCTTGGCTATGAAGACATAAATTAGATGAAGGTTGAAAATCCGAAATGAGCAAGGCAACTGGTATTTGAAGGTGTAGCTCAAGCGTAAGCACCACCTGCTTTACTTGTCAATCTGTGGAGATGTGAGGACCGGTATGAGGACCATGAGCAAGTGAAGGCACAAGTGCGTGAGTGAAAGCACACAAGCATGCACACACATACACACACACGTGCGCAAGGTAAGATCAAAGAGAGGAACAATGGAAAGCCTCTATTGCATAAGAAATCTCTTACAAAAGCTCTATTTTCTAACAAGCTATCCTTGAAAATGAGCGCTCTAGCTCTTTTTATAGTTTTTTGACTAGTTTTGGCCCTGTCCAGACCTACTGTCCAGCCTAGTTAAAAATTAGGTTCCAAGGCTTATTTGGGGGCTCAAACAAAGTCTAAAAATTATGAAAATTGGTAGGATGATACTTCTAATACTCCTCAAGTACAAGGACTCCTCGGCTTGAAAAAAATGGAGTTACAAAAATAGAAAATGGTATTTACAATGGTTTTTTGTGATGAAAATCATTGTTTTTGTAGGGGATTCTTTTGAAAATTTGACATACACTTCTTGGAGCTTCCTACTTGCTCCCCCTTCTTGTGTGTCCACTTCTTTGATATGCTTCTATGCTTTGTCCTTGACCTTGAGCTTCAGTGCTCCCCCCCTCTCGAGTCTGTCGTCCCTGACAGACCATTGTTGGAAGGGTTGTTCTATGTAGTGCTTTGAGAGGTAGTGTCCATCCTTTGTATGTGCTTGTTCCTTGGATTCTAGCAAGAATGTGTCATTGTGAGCTTTCACGAGTTGCTTCCTAGGAATTGATGGTGTTCCCATGATGTCCTCTAGCTCTTCCAAAGATGATGTACAGAGTAGTCATGCCAAGTACTCATAACCCATAGAGAATGATGGGTAATTGTGTTAGTGCATGGGTTGAAGATAAGATGTGCCTTGTGCACGGCCTTGTAATGTGGCCCTATGCATGCTTACTTGGAAAATGCATTGGAAGAAGTATGGTGCAAAAATTGGGGGTCTTGAGCTAAGTGCTCAAGGGTATGCCTACGAAGAGGTTTCCTAATCTATCATGGTTATGGTGTTGTCAAAGTAAAGATATTTACCATGGTGAAGGGTTGATCGATGTTTATCTCTTTGTGTTGTACACCCGGCATTTATGATGGAACATTGTCGATGAATGTCCGTGTTGATGGTCCTCTAATGAATTTTTTGAGTGCCTGGTCCTGTTTCCTCTTTTCAAAGCAACATTTGCCAAATACTAAGAATTGAATATTTCTATATTCCTTGACAAACAACATGGGGTAACTACACCAAACTTAGTTTCACATATTTGTTGATATATTTAGGTAGTGATGTGTGTGAACACACTAGGACTATCGGGGCACTTTCTTCCCTCTTTAGGAGGTTTTTTCCCCCCGTCTTGTATATACGCCTATTGCCCTAATGGGCTACTTATCTTTGTACATTCTCTAGCAATACATTCAGTATTGTGTGTTGTGCTCCAAGCTTCTTCTTCTTCCTTGTGCTGTTCACGTGCTTCCACAGACGTCTAACTCCAACAATTGGTATCAGAGCAGGTCGTTGCTTCATCTAGGGCACCCTCGACACTCCTCCGTTTGCAGTCTCAGAATCACACAAATTTTGGTAAGCATACTCAGCATGTTTTCGAGATCAAAACAACTTCGCTTTGTGGTGCCGAAATCACGATTTGAGCTCGTTTCGGCCTCCAAACGCACTATCACAATGCTTGTGCAGGCTATTTCATCTTTTTGTGCCAAAGGTATATACCAGCTTTTGTTTGTAAGTATAAGCGTCTCAAAGTCTGCTACAGGTCTAGAAGAATTCGTCTGGGTAGTTCTTCTCAACTTTTTGAGATACAGTCAATTTTCTGCATCAAGGTATTTTAGTCATCGGCCATGGCTGAAAGCGGTGATGTATTCCGTATGTTGGCTATTGAGGATAAGTTGGATGGTACCAACTACCCGTAATGGGCTTATATGATGCAACATGTGTTGGTTGCAAATGGATTGTGGAACATTGTGCAGGGTGTCTAAAAACGTCCTATCACACTTGCAACTGTTACAACTACAGGTACTGAAGCTAATGCAGAAGGTGTTGAAGATGATGATATTCTGCATATTCCTGTTCCTACTGCAGTTTCTGTTGCACCTACTATAGAGTAGAATTGTTGGGATGGCAGAGATGCCTAGGCACATGCATTGATAGCTTTGTCTGTCAAACGTGCCATTATTCCTCACATTTGCTCTTGCAAAACAGCTAAGGATGCTTGGGATACACTTACCACATTGTACCAACCTAGGAATGAGGCTCGTGTTGCTTACCTCCGTAAACAGTTGGAGAGTGAGCACATGAATGAAGGTGATTCTATGGGCAGTTTCCTAGCGAAGATCAAAGACTTGAAGGAATAGTTGATTTCTGCTGATGAGGTTATACTAGATAGTACTGTAAAGGGAATGTTCATATCATAAAGAACTATCCAAATTTGGTTGCTAAAGAGGCAAACAAGAAAGAGGCTAGAATGGTTGTTGTAGAGGCCTCTACACCAAAAACATAGTCTGCTAATCTTGTGCAGGAAGAAGAATGGACATTTACTACTGTCTGTAGTTTTGACCCATCTTCTCATGAGCAGTGCATGTCTGCAGGAGACTCAGATGTTTGGTATTTTGAGAGTGGGGCGACCAAACATATTACCTCGCAGGGTAGTTTCTTCTCTTCACTCAGGCGTCCCCCTACAGGGAATACTATTACATGCGCTAACAACTCCTCTTATCCTGTTACGGGAGTTGGTAAGATCATTTTTACTACTATTGATGGTAGTTCTTTCACTTTGTCAGATGCTTTATTTATGCCAAAGATCAAGAAGAACTTGTTATTAGTTTTTGCATTAGCCAAGATTGGCTTGGTTGTGAAATTTGTTGATGATAGGTGTATAGTTCATGATCTGTCAAATGGTGATGTGATTATTGCTTCTGGCATTTTATGTTGTGGGCTGTATAAGCTCATAGACCATGAAAGATCTGTAAATGATTTGGCATGTGCAGTAAATGATTCAGGCTATGTCATATGCAAAGCTTTGGCATGCATGCTTTGGTCATCTAAATTTTGCTAGTTTGCTATGCCTGCAAAAATCTGAAATGGTGTCCTCTTTGCCCAAACTTGAGGCACCTGGAAAACATGTTTGTGAAGGCTGTATTTTGGGCAAAATGCAGCGTTCATCCTTTCCAAAAGATGGTTCAATTGGGGCTACTCAGAAATTGCAGCTTGTACATAATGATGTCTGTGGTCCTATGCGTCCTTCTTTTGGGAATTATCTTTACTTCGTGACTTTCATCGATGATTTTTCCAGGCATGCATGGGTATATCCATTGAAGGCAAAGTCCGAAGTGTTCATGTGCTTCAAACAGTTTTTTGTTTTGGCTGAAAATCTACCAGCATGTAAAATGGGCACCCTCCGTTCTATTCGAGGAGGGGAATATATGTCTTCTGATTTTTAATGCATTTGTGGCTGAACGTGGGATAAAACACCAGTGTAAAGTGCCGTATACACATCAACAAAATGGAGTTGCTGAATGAAAGAACAAGTCACTCATGGAAATGGCAAGGTGTATGGTCAAGAGTCAAGCTTTACCACATAGTTTCTGGCTTTAGGCTATCATGTGTGCAGCATATGTATTGAACATGTGTCCCACTAAAGCGCTACAGTCTATCACTCCATATGAGGCCTCGCATGACTGCAAGCCATCTGTTGCTCATCTATGTGTTTTTGGTTGCTTGGCATATGCATTAGTGCCTGAACAACATCGTAGAAAATTGGATGATAAAGCAGTAAAATGTATTTATGTTGGGTACAATTATGAAAGTAAAGGCTATTGTCTCTATCATTCACAGACTAAATGCATTCTGGTTAGCCATGATGTTGTTTTTGTTAAGGATGCTATTCAGCCATTGCTTTCATGTACTAAGGAGACATCTGTTAGCTCCAAAGACATGTATGATACTTTGCTGCCTCTTTTTACAGGTGGACAGCCTAGTGCTGGTCTTAATGAGGCAACTTCTCAACCTTTGCAGGTTTCATGTGATGGTGCAGATCATTCCATTTCTGATGCAGATTTACATGATGCACTTATTGATGAGAGAGCTGATATTGAGCAGGCAAGAAATATGCCAAAATGGTTGGTGCAGACCTTGCATGATAGCAAATTAGATGCACCTCTCTCATATCGTACTCGATCAGGCTCTCATAGTGCCTCTTTTGCATCAGATTGCTATGCTATGGCTGCATCTAGTCTATGTGATGAGACTGAGCTGTTTCGTTTGATGAAGCACAAAATTCAGAAAATTGGATGGCTGCTATGCAATTTGAATATGATGCAATAATGAAGAATGGTACTTGTTCTTTATGTGACTTGCCTCCTGGCAAGAAGGCCATTGGCACTAAGTGGGTATACAAGTTGAAGAGTAAACGTGATGGTACAATTGACAGGTATAAGGCTAGGCTTGTTGCAAAGGGTTATGCACAAGAAAGAGGCATTGATTTTGATGAGACCTCTGCACCTACATGCCATATGACTACTGTTCGGAGCATCTGTGCACTTGCCGCCCATCATGGTTGGAATGTACAATCAGTTGGACATTAAAATAGCATTTCTAAATGGTGACTTGCATGAAGAAGTGTATGTTTTTAAGCCCCGTGGCTTTGTGCAAAAAGGGCATGAAAACCAACTGTGCAGGTTCAAGAAGGCATTATATGGTTTAAAGCAAGCACCACCTGCTTGGTATGAGAAGATACATGCCTATCTGATTGCACATGGTTTTGAGAACAATCCAACTGAAAGCACCTTATATGTTAAGCGTGCTAATGATGTGCTTCTGATCATTGTTGTCTATGTTGATGACATGCTGCTCACCGGTCCTATTGAGAAGCATATTGCTGATTTTAAGGCTGATTTGCATGCCTCATTTGAGATGTCTGATTTGGGTTATTTCCATCATTATTTGGGCATTCAGTTTATGCATGTTGATGGTGGAATGGCTTTGTGTAAAACAAAATATATTGACACATTATTGCAGCGTTTTGGCCTTGAAGACTATAAGCCTATTGCCACTCCTATGGAGATAGGTTTACGATTGAGTCTTCATGATGCTTGAGATGCATTTGATGTTGTTCTCTATCAGTAGGCTGTTGGATGCTTTATTTACTTATGCATTACTCGGCCAGATATTCAGTTTGATGTCTCACAGATGAGTAGGTTTATGCATTGTCCAAGAGTCAAGCATTGGCAGGCAGTTAAGCGTATCTTTCGCTATTTGAGTGGTACTCGACTACTTGGGTTGTTTTATCCCAAGGGGGTATCACTACCACTAGATTTGCATGCTTTTTCTAATTCTGATTGGGCTGGTTGCTATGACACTCATGTGTCCACTAGTGGCTTTTGCTTCATGCTTGGTAGCTCATGTATATCTTGGTTGAGAAAGAAGCAGCCTACTGTGGCCACTTCCAATTGTGAGGCTGAGTATAGGGCAGCTTTCACAGTGACTGTTGAGTGTGTGTGGCTCAGATGCCTTATGGCTGATATGGGTGTTGATCAGACTTCTTCCACCACCATCTTCACTGACAGTCAGAGCGCATTGGTAGTTGCGAGGAACCCTATGTTCCATGCTCACACTAAGCACATTGAGGTGCATTATCACTATGTCAGGGAGAGGTTCTCTGTTGGGGAGATTAGCTTGGCATATGTGCCCATGCCCATGCAAGAGAACATTGCAGACCTTTTCATGAAGGCACTACCTAGGGAGAAGTTTGAAGCTTTTCGCAAAGCTTTGGGCTTACTTCCTTTTGTGGAGTGATTTCCACATAGTTTAGCACTTCCTTATACATGAGTGCCAGCTCCTTGTTCACCTCATCACTTCCAGGGGGGATTTGTTAATATATTTGGGTAGTGATGTGTGTGAACACACTAGGACTGCCGGGGCACTTTTTTCCCTCTTTAGGAGGTTTTTTCCCCCTGCTTGTATATACGCCTATTGCCCTAATGGGCTACTTATCTTTATACATTCTCTAGTAATCATTCAGTATTGTGTGTTGTGCTCCAAGCTTCTTCTTCTTCCTTGTGCTGTTCGCGTGCTTCCGCAAACGTCTAACTCCAACAATATTCTCTTTAGCTCACCATAAGCAGGAGTCTTTTCACCTAGTATACAGATAAGAATTTTTCAAGGTACCAAACTACCCCTTGCAGTATCTCCTTGGATGCTCTCGTACATGCAGGCTCAAGTTGCAAACTTTCAAGCTCTTCCCTCCTACCATGGTAAGGGGAAACAATAGTTGTTGATGCCATGTTCATGCCAAATGCTTGACATCTACCAGATAAGGCAGCAATAATATCATCTGCTAGCTGAGACATACTTCTATCCAAACTGATAAATGCTCAGTAATCAACGGTTCCACCTTCACATAAGTATCACTCATTCATGCTCCATGGGCCTAACCTGGGAACAAGCTCTCTCTTTTTTTTTTAAACAATGTCACAAACAAGAAGATAGATGTTAGTATCAGAAAAAATAGTTGACATATGTCAATGTGCTCTTGTGCATGGGATTCTCAAATGTGTCTATGCACGGCCATGTAATGTGGCCCTATATTAATGCATACTCTAGAAATGCATGACTTGAATGGTGCAAAAGACAAGGTTCTGCAAGGAGCACATGGTTCTCGCTCATTGAGGCTTTCGATGTTACTTGTGGATGTTCATGCCATCTTTCTTGGATGTATCCATTGGATCTCGAGATGAAAAGTGATCATTCCTCCTTATACGGATCCATTTGAGAACCATGTTTGGTTGTGTCGAGATCACCTTGGGCTTCTTCATCTCTGGATGGTTTCTTAAATTTTGTATCCCATGTGGTTGGTTGTTTGGTTCTACAGGGGCTACTAGTGCTTTTGGCTTCCATACCCATACCATTATTGACAGTCTTCTGACTCTTGTTGAAGAGGTGAATTGATCTGCTCTTGGTCTTGGTGTTTGGTTTCGATCCTTGCCTTGTCTTGGCTTCTTTTTTGAGTCTTTTCTCATGTGGGAGAGCATAGGTTGTTGTGGATGTAAGAGCTTCTTGGGTACCCATATTTGTAATTGTCCTTGTTGAGCTGTAGCTAATTTTTGAGGCACCCAAACTTGTCGGATACCTTGTGGTTGAGCTTGGCCTAGTTTCTTCGTTTGTCTTTTGGCCTGGTTGGCTTGCCTAGATGGGAATTGTGGGGGCAATGCTGGTGGTTGCTCTCCTTTTCGTACCCAGATCTGCTTCATGCCCAACACTACTCTCTTCTGGAAATCCAGTTGTCTATTTGATACAGCAGTTGTCATGTACTGTTTCTCTTCCTTGTGGGATTGAACTACTATAGATGGTTGAAACTTCGTACAAGAAGGGAGTCTCACTAGGTCTCCGATTCTTTTGTTGGAGGCAGCATCCTTCTGCATCATAGAGCTCTGGACACATACAACTTCTTCTTCTCTAAGATTAGTCGTAAGAGAATGTGTGACACCATGATCTGTGAGCATGTAGTTTTCTAACTCTAATGTAATGCATTGTTCATGAACCCAATCTTGAAGAAGTTGGCTTCTTAGGTTTAAGTTGAATGCACGACCATAGATCCAATCTTGTCCCAAGACAAGTGGTTCAGTAAGGTCCTCATCTTGACACACTAGCATTTTGACTCTCATAGGAACATCATGAAGATGGATGGGAAGCTCTACCTCACCCAAACAAGGAGTTTCCACACCTCCCAATCCTATGAGATAGGCTTCTATGGGATTGATGTTTAACTGCAAGTCTTGGCAGTAGGAAAGTCTAACTGCACTAGTTGCTCCACCTGAGTCAATCAATGTTTTCACAGTCCCGACACTCTTTCCTTGTCCTATCTCTATGGTCACAAAGGGATGTCCGGGGCTTTCAGGTTGACATCTAGGCCTAGTCACCTTAACTTATTTCACCTAATGCGCTCTCGAGCCTCTGCTTGTGCTTCTTCTCTAACCCTTATCTCTTCTTCTTTTCGCTTCTTAGCAGTGTTGAGTCTCATTAACATATCCTCTGTGAGAGGTTCTTGATACAGCTTGGACCTACATCCACTAATATAGTTTGGCAAGATGTCACCTTCCAGAGTGGCTAATTGAACTGCACCACTAGTGGAAATTCTATTTATGATCATAGGTCCATATCCTCTTTTTTCCAACTTATGGGCATGCTGCTTTAGTGTATAAACCAACACGATCTCCCTCTTTTAGTCCCTTATCCTTGATGTGTGCATGGAAGTATGCCTTTTTCCTTTTCTTTGAAGCATAGATACCTGCTTCCCCTCATAGCCTCATCTCACCTAAGCGTTCTAGATCAAAGATTCTAGAGGACAACTCATGTCCAGTCCACTCATGCTCTTGTGCTACTTTTAAAGCTGGGATTAGGAAGTCTAATGGTAGCACAGTGTTCTGTCCGAAGACCATCTGAAATGGGGTGGCATTGAGTACTATTTTCTAGGCAACTCAGTAAGCCCAAACAACACGATGAAGCTGTTTGTCCCAATCAGAGCATTTATTATTTACTATTTTAGTCAAAACATTACATAGGATCTTGTTTGTACTCTCAGCTTGTCCATTAGCTTGTGGATGATAGGGGGAAGACTTCTTATGTACCATGAAGAATTCTTGGAGCAGATTTTCAATGACTTCATTCAAGAAGTGTGTACCTCTATAATTTACTAACTATATCAGTAATCCATATCTTCTGAACACATTCTCAAATAAGAACTTTGTCGTTGTCTGAGCATCATTCTTTGTTGTGGCTTTGACTTCTACCCACTTTGTCAGGTAATTTGTGGCTAATAATGTATTCTGCATGGGACTTTCTAGCTGGGGGGTTAATAGGACCTACAAAGTCTATACCCCACTTCGAGAATGCATGTCCTCCCATCATTGACCTCAAAGGTATCTCATCTTTTCTGATCCGATATTGAGCATGTTGGCATGTATCACATTTCTTCACATAGGTATGTGCATCCATATGAAGAGTGGGCCACCAAAGTCTTGAGAATAGAATGATCTTGATTACTCTATCAGGAGCAAAGTGTCCACCTGCAACACCACTGTGTGTAGTTTCTAAGACTTTCAAATAGTCTGATTTGTGAACACACAATCTCAGGTAATCATCCTTGCCTCTTCGGTATAGGTTGTCTCCTACTTACTAAGGCATAGTCCTGAGCCTCTTGATCCATGCTTCATCTTCTTGCTAGAGTAGCCTCTTTGGGTAATGTTCCCGATCTCATAAATTCCACCAATGGAGCACTCCAATCTGGAATTAATGACATGTGATAAAGGGTAGCATGCTCCAATGGGGGTTTTTCCTAGCACACTCGACAATTCTTAATCGAGTCATGTATTTCTTTGTCCATGCTAGGCCAATACACTCCTAACCTTTTTAGATTCTGCAATGTTCGTTGCTTAGAATAGTGATTTCCTAGCAATCCTTCATGAGCTTGTTGCAACCAACTACTATGTTCATCATCCTCGACACAACAAGCTAATACACCCTCTGTATCTTGTTTGTACATGCTTCCTACCAATATTTGATAGTTTTGTGATCTTACAATTTCTTCTTTGTTTGTCTTCACATTCTTATTTGTGGGTCCAAAGGTGAGACAAGTACCAACTTATTTGCCCATTTAGGAACAACTTCTAAATTAAACAAATAAGCATCAGGCAATTCATCTGACACTCCTTGCGGTGACTCTCCTGAAGTGATGTGAGAAAGGTGATCTACCCTGAGATGGGTCCGAATTTTCCTAAGAACAACTTCAAAATCATATTCCATTAGTAAGAGGAACCATTTTACTAAGTGTTCTGTATTGCAAGGTTTATTCACCAAATATAAAAAAGCTTGATGATCAGTGAAAAACTTGAACTTGTTGGCCAAAAAATAGTGTCTAAACTTCTTCACATTATATACCATGCCTAAGCCTTCTCGCTCAATTGTGGTATAGTTTTGTTCAGCTGCGGTTAGCTGTCTACTAGCATATGCTATTGGAAAATCTAGATTTCCTTCACCCGTTGGTTGTGCTAGCACACATCCTATTGCATGATTGGATGCATCTACATGGACATGGAATGGTTTATTCCAATCAGGAGTGGTTAGTATTGGTGTTGTGCACAAAGGTCGCTTTAGTTCATTGAAGGAATTTTCACATTTTTCCTTCCACTCAAAATTTGTCAACAAGGCATAAAGAGGCTTAGCTATGATTGCATACATGTGGATAAACCTACGGTAATATCAACAATGGCCCATAAAGGCTTGTACCTCTTTAACATCCCTGGGCCTTGGTAGCTCTGCCATGGCTCGTACTTTGTCTTCATCTGTTGATATTCCATTCTTAGAAACAATGTGACCTAAGATCTTACCTTGACGTACCATGAACACATACTTTTATGGGTTCAAACACACTCGATATTCTCTACATTTGTTGAAGATCTGTTTGAGCTCAGGGATGTGTTATCTTCTTTCTTGGGAATGAGCACATAAATCATCCACATGTACTTCTAAGCTCTTTCACAAGAACTCTTTGAAAACATGACACATGAGCCTTTGGAATGTTGCAGGTGCAGTTGTGAGCCCAAATGGCATCACACAAAATGCAAAGATTCCCCACTATGTGGCAAAGGCCATTTTATGTTGATCTTCTGGGGATATGGCTACTTGGTTGTAACCTGAAAATCCATCAAGGAAGCTATAAACTTCCTTGCCTACAACATGCTCCAATAAAATGTTCAGTGATTGGAAGTGGATAACTATCTCTGATCGTAGCAGCATTAACTTTTTAAGGTTAATACACACTCACAACTTCCCATTTGTCTTTGGCACCACTAGCATGGGGGACACCCATTCAGTATGTTCAATCTCATAAACCCATTCGTCTTTGGCACCACTAGCATGGGGGACACCCATTCAGTATGTTCAATCTCATAAATAAATCTAGCTTCAATCAGCATGTCAATTTCTTCTTTTATCTTGGCTGCATAAGTGTCATTATATGTGTAGAGCTTCTATTTGGTGGGCTTAGCATCAGCAGTCATGGGGATTGTATGAGAGCATATTCTCGGATCTACTCCCTTCAAGTCTCTATAGTGCCATGCAAACATGTCCCTATATCCCCTTAATAGAGCTACAAGCTCCATTTCTTCTTCTCCACTTAGGTCATCTCCTATGTATGTACATCATTCTTCGTTCTCTTCAATGGTTACCACAATTTTTTTGGTATTTTTGTTATTATCGTATGCTTCTCCTATGGTGGCCTCTCTCTTAGGCATTCATACCAAAATTCTGCAGTCTTCAACTTCATATTTCTTGAAATTCTCTGGTACGTCAAACAATGATTCCACCTCTTCTTGTTTCATTGCTTTTCTTTTCTTTTTCTTTTGACTACCTTCACTTCAATCCTTTGAATTTATAGTTTTAATGCTTGTGAGAGGTTCTTCTTCTTTTTGAGTAAATACTCCAACATCTTCTAGATAGTGCTGCTCTGAGTCAAAGTACGTATCCATCATAATGGACTATAGATCATCGTCATTCTCTTCTTCTTCTATGACATCAATAGGGTCGCATTCTTCTAACAAGGGTTGACATATGAACACTGAAATATCATAACCCTCCTCATCACAATGAGGTTTCCATTGTTCTTCATTGACAGCAATGTCCATGGTGGCCAAGATTTCTACCCAACCATGAGGCTCAAATTTGTCATCTAGAAAGATCATCGGTGTATATGTTGGGTCTTAATTGGTCTTTCTCTTTGAGAAGTTCCTTCTTCTCTCACTTTTAGGTATCTTTCCTCTTCCTCTGCAACCTTGCACATCCACAAATGAGTATCTTCATGCATCCAGGATGGGTCAAGAGAACTTCCAGAATGCACAGAGATTGAATCTTCTTTCACCTTGTGGATAGGATTCCACTGTAGCGGTGGTACATTTCTAAAGGTATAATTTTTTAGATTTACTTTTGTTGTGACCCCTAAGTGTTGTAAGTACAAGGAGTTGGTTCTCCAATCCTATACTATTTGCAATTGTTATAGGAAGGGCCTTCCCAGGATCATCTCATAGACATTATTTTTCTCAAAGTCACATATAGCAAATGTATGTTCAAACTCTACACCACAAGTGGTTAGAGTTATCCCTTCTAGCAATCCTAGAGGTCTTTCAATATGGCCATAGCCATTTGAAGCTTCATTCTAGTTGGTCTTAATGTGGTTTTGCCCCATTGCTTCCACAAGGAGGTGGTCGCAATAGCAACACCAACACCTGAATCTATGATCCCTTTGGTTGTGTAACCTTGGTAGGTGATTGGAAGATAAGTATTACCTTCTTCACCTTCACTCATGTCACCCAATTTTTCTAGAGGTATCTCGGGAACTTTCTCTTTAAAGCCTGCTTTTTGCATATTGGAATCAAGTTCTGGAACTTGATTCGCCACATGCTCCCATAGCTCTCGTTTTACTTTCAGAAGCTCTTCTATTGTGAGATTACACTGAACCTTAGTGTTCTTCACAAAATTAGTGTTCCTTGGAGTCACTGAGTCATTTTGTCTTACCAGTATTGTGGGAGCTCTGATATGAAGAGATTCAGATTCCCATGGGCCTATGAATTGTGGCAATTCTTCTAAAGTAATGGATTCAAAATCTAATCTTTCATCTTCTTGTTCCTCTGCTTGATCTCCATAAATAGATGGAATGTGGGAAACTGATCATGAAGGTCATCAATTTCATGAATAGGAGCAGGATTACCCTTCTCCTTGGCCCATTTCTCTTTGTGTATTCCCCGTAAGAACTCTAGAGAGTATTCTTGAATTGAAAGATGTGTTCCAGCACCTGTGGAATTAGGAACATAAGTTTTTGTTGGTGGTGATCTTTGTGTTTCAACATTTAGTTGAGCCGGTGGAGGTAAAGAAAATAATCTTTCTAGTAAACCCTAGAAATGCAAATCCGGTTTGATAGAGTTTGTCTGATTGAACTTTTGACTAGTTTCAAGCATAGCTTGAGCTAGTTCTACCATTTTCATGCACATTTTTGTCCATTCAATCTCTAAATCTGCTCTAGAGTAACTGTTGTCTAGGTTTTCAACTGTTGGCCCTTCTTGAAGATGAGCAAACAATAACAGTGGTATCTTCCACTATCTCCTTCACAGCCTCAGCATCCAGTTGGTTTGTTTCATCCTGCTGTAAAATCTCAGCGACATCTTCCATAATAACATCTGGATCCTGCTGCTTACTAGGAGAAGAAGATGCAGATACTACCTGTAAGGTCGTGGCTATGTCATGAAAAATTTCAACCTCTTGAACAACGGTTGATTCCTCCACTTGGCTTTGAGAGGGGTTGATGCGAGGATGCTTACGCTGGAAGAAATGGAGAAGATCTTAATCGTCATCATCCTCCAACATCTGTGTAGACTCCTCATGTAAAAGCACAGTATTCGCTGGGGGTGGTTGGTCTGCTTGAATCACCGGAAGAAGAAAGGTGAGTATGTGCAATAATCTAGTACGAGGGACCTCATTCTTGGTTAACTGTTTAGTAATGGCTTGGCATTCACGGTGAATGCGTCGGAAAAAGAACGAAGTGAAGTGGACTGCCTCTCGAGATGTAGTGTCTATCATTGAGTAAAATGGATGAGAGATGCCATACGTGCATTTTTGCAGGTTCAAGGCAATGACTAAGAATTGAAGGACTATGTGCTCCCGTTCGGGACGACACAAAATGGAAAACTCGTTAAACGGGTGCCTAGGGAAGAGTTCTTTCATGGTCGCCATAGGAAAGAGAGGGCCATCAACCAACCCCTCTTGAGGGAGACAGAATCCCTCAGTGACCGTGCTCAACATAACAACGACGCGGGGGTTCAAACATGCGAGCGGCCAGCATTGTTCGGTGGCAGGCATGGCAGCTATGGCAGAGATGATCTGCTCACAGAAGGGGTGACACTCCACTGAATGCCAAGGCAATTCAACGAAGGCCAAGAGGCCGCGAGCACGTAGGAACTCGCTCATGTCCGGAGCGAGTCCCGCACGGAAGGTGACAATATTTGCCAGGGCTTCCATAACGCAAGCAGAACACACAATAGTGCAGTAACACAGAATACACGTGTATACACGAATGCAATAGTGAAAAAGTAGCATAAAGAATAGGATTAAATAGAAACGCTGGACTAATCATGCAGAAAGAGACAGAATCATCACGTAGGGTGGGAATATTACAGACATAAAGGCGACATGCACACATTAACAAAGTCAGAGACACAGAAGGTGGATGCTAATCATGTTTAGTTAAGAAAACTTAAAAGATTATGTCAACTGGAATTATGCAGAGAGGACAGGAATGTCGAGGTAGATCAGTGAGAAAAAAGGAGGAAAAATACGGATGACATCTCACGGGGAGAAAGGCGATGGATAATAAGGACGAAGCTTCGATCCATTAATTGCTTTAGGAAGGAGGGTACCATTGAGGGTGGATAACCAAAAAGTCACGGGTCCCACTTGTTCGGCAATGCGGTATGGACCGAACCATCGCAATTTAAACTTTCTGACGGATCGGTTATATTTAGCATTATAAAAGAGCACTAATTGGTCGATGGTAAACACGGGGGTTTTAAGAAAATGATCATGAGTTCTTGCTTGTCTAAGATGAACTTCCTGCAACACTAGAAAACTCTCAAGGCGTTGTTCATCCAGAGACCATCAAGCCTCCAATCTAAAAGGAAATGATTCTTTCGATAGTAATTTCTGCTCTAATGCCACTTGTAGACTAGGAACCACTAGTTCCATAGGAGCAATCGCCTCCAAACCATAAGCCAACTTGAAAGGATTTATTCCGGTCTCCACTTTATATGTTGTATGGTAAGCCCTTAGTACAACAGGTAGGAATTGGTTCCATCTCTCCGGACAATCTAATATCAGTTTCCTTAAGATGTTCAACAGAGATTTGTTGGTGCTCTCAGCGAGTCCATTCGCTCTTGGATAGTAGGGAGGACTAAATTTATGCACAATCTGAAAGGTTTTAGTAAGCACTTGCATTAATGTGTTTGCAAAGTGCGTACCTTGATTAGTCATAATCTCCAAGGGTAAACCATAGCGTGGAAAAATATCTTTCATCAAACATCTAACGACTGCAGCAGTTCTGGCTGACCATAAATCCCAAGCTTCGGCCCATCTAGTTGCATAATCTGTGCATGTAAGAATATATAGGCTACAGGTAACTATCGCAGGAGGTGTAATTGGTCCGATAAAATCCAAGCCCCATTTTTGAAAGGGTTCAAGAGGCAAAACTGGTTGGAGCGGAAAGTAATGTCGCTATAAAGGTTGACCGGAACGTTGACACTCATCGCACTGTTGCACATACTTGGTCACATCACGGTACATAGTAGGCCACCATAAGCCACTCTGTAGAATCTTTCAGTGGGTCAGCTCAACCGCAAAATGACCTCCAGTTGGTGCCAAATGAGCCATTGTGATAACTGAAGCAATTTCGTGTGGGGGAACACATCTGAGTAGTACTCCCGAGTGATCCATGTAATATAACTTCCCTACAATTAACTAGAATCATCGACTATACGTGGCTAGCTTACGTCGAGCAACCAAAGAGGTCGTGCCGAGAGGACATCCACTAGTCAAGAAAAGCATCAAAGTGTCATAATTGGAGGATTTTACATGCAATTCTTATTGATCCTCTTGTACAATCTCAGTTGCATAGATAGCAGGTGTGGTATCGTCAACTCCTTCCAGGAGTTCACCGGAATCCAGCCGAGATAGAAAATCAGCAAGTGTGTGTGCGGACCTTGGTCGATGTACTCCTGAATAATCAAACTCTTGGAGAAATAAGACCCATCTTGCTAGTCTTCCTCCCAAATGCTGTTGGCGAACAAGGTACACCAAGGCTGCATGATCGACATGAAAAGTGAAGCGTCGTCCCAGTAAATAATGCCAAAATTTCTTCACCGAATACACTAATCCGAGACATTCACGTTCAGTGACTAAATAATTGCACTCTGTCGGGGCCAATCTACGGCTCGCATAATACACTAGACGGACCGTTTGCTGCATCAACACACTGCCAATTGCAATGTTGGATGCATCCACAAAGACATGAAATGGCAAGTCCTAATTTGGCACTTGTAAAATAAGAGCCTGCTTTAACAATGATTTTAATCCGTCGAAAGAGAGTTGGCATGCCTCGGTCCATTCAAACTGACAAGGACTACTGGTTATCAATCGATTGAGTGGTGTGGCTAGATGAGCAAGCCACCGTAAATGTCGTCCATGCCATTGGATTTGTCCCAAGAAACACATTACTTCTTTGGGTGTCTTAAGAGCAGGTGCCTCCAATACGGCCTTCACCTTATTTGGATCAACTTGAATCCCCTGTTTTGAGATAATATGCCCTAGCAACTTGCTGCAAGATATGGAGAATACCGATTTATTTAGGTTTAAGCATAAATGGTACAGATGCGCCGAAGTATCACCGGATAAGGAGAAATCATCCAAGTAAACTCGCATGAATGTGGTTAGGTAAAGAGAGAAGGTTTCTTGCATACAATGTTGAAACATACTCAGAGCATTTCGAAGAACAAACCACATCATTATACACGTATAAACGCCCCAATTGGTTATAAATGTTATCTTTGGAATATCCTGCTCTACCATTCGTACTTGATTATAATCACTATATCCATCCAAAAAGGAATACATCTCGTGACCTGCCACATCATCTAACATGGTGTCCAAAAACGGTAGAGGGAATGGATCAGGTACGGTTGCTACATTTAATTTCCGGTAGTCCACACATATCCGTAATTGCTTATTCTTCTTAGGAACTATGACAATAGGGGAAATCCACTCTGCATGCTCGATCGGGACAATAAACCCAACCTTCTGCAATCGATCCAGTTCTGCTTTGACCTGGGTTGCATGGTTAGGATTCATCCTATAGCTTGGTTGTTTAATAGGCCGAGCATCTGGTTTCAGCATAACCATGTGTTGATAGATACGCGGGTCCAACCCCTTCATATCCCGATAATCCCATGCGAACACATCAGAGAATTTGGGTATCAACTGCAACAAGTCATCTTGGAAAGTCTCTGATAGTCCTGCCTTGATCTTCACTGGCCGCAGATTAGCTTCATCACCTAAATTACAGGTAACCAATTGTTCTTCCGATGTGTAGAACTATCGGGGCATGGCGAAGTCGTCACTTGACTAAAGCAATTGTTGTAGCATCGTATCCTCCAAGGTCTGTGCTACACTGGATTTGGGTTCATCGGTCAGTGGTACTACCGTACAGGCTGTCGGATTCCAGTTATTGGCCACAATTTGTAAGTCCACAGTTTTGAGTGCCATCAAATCCTTGTTGGCTTTAAGAAAAGCTTCCTCTTCATCATCTGAAAGACCATCCAACATGTGTACAGGTTCGGCCACATAAGCTCGTGCATGCAAATTGCAAGGCTTCATGTCATCCAGTGGAATGACATATCTACGGTGGTTATTCTTAAAAATCAATTCATGCGCTAACCAATCCTGAACTACCTTCGCTTGCTTTAAACATGGTCGTCCAAAGAGTAGGTTATAGTCAAGGCTAGATTTGGGTAATTCCAGAACAACAAAGGTCATCTTAAATACAGCTCCTTGAAGAGTAATATGAATATTTCGCACCAATCCAATCGGATGAACTCGGGATTGATCAGCCATTCGGACAAAAAATTGGACAGGTTCAATTTGCATCCATCCCATCTGTTGACAAAGTGCGGGGGTCGCAATGTTTACACCCGAACCTCCATCAATTAGTACTTGAGTGATTTTATGATTCTTATACTAGACCATAATCAAGGGTACCGTATGATCTACCGTCTGGATCAAGTTCAGGCTGAATTGTGGCTATCGAAGGAGCACATGAAGGTCCTGGACTGACCTGTTGCTGGAACTGTTGGCGCACGCCAGGAACCAAAGCCAATAGTTGTCCCAACAATAATGTAATAGACACCTTGGATAAGACATCCCATACTGGATCAAATTTTGTTGTTTTTGGTATGGTGCCCAGTGGGGACTCTAGTAGTGCTTGGGGCCAATTTCTTCCTTCTGGTACTGCCTGCGATATACTTTGCTGCGTCACTAGAGCTGGGTCAAGAAAAATAGTTTGTTCCTGGGTTGCCCATTTACTTGCTTTAGTAAACACCTTCTGTTGTTCATGAATTCCAGGTTCAAAAATTGCCAGAGCTGGCTGTAGTTGCTTTCCTGAGCGTGTTTGCACTGTTGTTGTTTGAGTGTTGACTGCTCAAATGTACACCATGTTCGCCATCAGGTGTTGTCATTCCTTTTTCTTTTTATCGTACTCGGCCGCATCTTTACAATACCTACAGATATGCCCTATTTCACTACAAAAATGACATTTAGGTGGTGGAAGAGATGCACCTTCACTTGTTGTACCCGCATTAGAGGATCTTGTAAACCTGTGATATATCATTATTGTGGCCCACTACCACTTCCAATGTTTGGTATCAGATCCTATTTGACATACACCCTTAACACAATGAGTGATTATAGACTTGAGAATGAAGACAAGGTTGAGGGCATGTCTAATTATCCAATGTGGAGTATTATGATGATGAATCTCTTAGTATCAAAGGACTTACGGAATATTTTCAATGGCACTAATCCAAGGCCAAGACAAGTCAAAGATGATGTTGCTTCATCTCTAAATATCAAGATAGATACAAAACTCTATACATTTTGGAGCCTTCACCTTTCTACTTATTTTTGTTCTTTCTAGAACTCTCACTCCATTGCAAATAGGAGGTCTTTTCTTCTTATCTTTAGTATTCTTATGCACTGGTGATGGAGGTGGTGGAGGAGAGTCTGGATCATAAGGACATATAGCATCTTTTAAGATGGCATGAATTGCTTTTGCTCTGACCAAAAGGATCCATGCATCTGGATAGTTAGATAGATTTAGAGTAGGACTATAAAATTTGCACTCCAAGAACCTTACTGCACTAGCAATTACTCTCCATCCACATGATGTACTTTCTTTCTATAGTGGCACATGAATTGGCATATAACCAAACTTTTTTTCTTCATTCACTTTGCTTGGATATTTTTGATGAATGTGCATTTTCAAAAGATTGGAAGCACTACATACCGGAATGCACGACAATAAATAAATATAAGAATGCATTCACTTTGCTAAATAAATATCAGAATGCATGGCAATAGAAATGTAAAAGAGCAATGGAAGTGTGAACTTACAGTTTACAGTTACCATGTTGTGATTGGAGAGAATTCATGAATAAGGCTTGGTATTCAAAAAAATCAATAATTATAAGACTCCAGTGAACCGAACCCTGAAAATGTGAAATATACTCATTAATAAAACCACCAAGAAAGGAATGACTTTATAAGAATAATAGAAATGAAAACTTACTTCTCAATATATGGATAAACTATATATAATATCTCCTCACTAAAATTTTTGAGAAAATGATCAATTTCTCCATGCTCGAATAATAAATAGTGAGTCACAAGGGGATCCAAAATAAAGACCTTCCTCGAGAACGACTCCTCACATTGCTGGAGTAAGACCCTACAATATAAAATCATTAGCAAATGCATCAAGAAGATCAAGTATTGATAAAATGCAGCATATTATGGTCTGAAAAATACCTGAGAGCTATATTAACAATGCTCTCAAAAATTTTAACATCGAAGTCTCTCAACATTTTGTTGTCTTCGGGCCTAATGTCAAGCAAGAAGTCATCCTCCCATGGCATTGAAGCATTGACAATTACCTAGCCATCTCCTTTCTTTAAAAGCTTTGAATTAGCCTTCTTCAATCCCTGAATGTCCTCAAGGATAACAGATTCTTCTATCGTAATATTCATCCTTCTCTTCTCCTCCTTAGTCTCTCTTGCATTTCTTGTTGAATGGTCATGAGAAGGGATCTCTTCAATTTTGATTGTAGATGGCTTAGGCTTTTTTGCAGGAGGTATAGTAAGAATATCAAAAGAATTCTGATCATGCTTGTCAAAAGGGACAATGGCTTTATCAAACTTGTATCTTAGCCTGGACACAACAACATAGTCCTTGGCCATAAGTTCACCCTATGACAATGTGTTGCACAAAGATAAGCATAATTCATGAAATCAATTACAAAATCTTCTGCTACTTCTTGCAAGCATAGAAGGTCCTAGGTCTGCCATTTGACATTCACAAATGAAGTAGTCTTCATCAAAGAGCAAACATTGGAAGAGATCTCCTTAACTACTCTCATAAAAGGAAGCCTTGGGATGAGAAGACGCACAATTTTCTAAGCTCTTCTGATTTCCCTCGGTGATTTGACATGATATTTAGCTCTCTTTTTGGCATATGACTTGTGTGGATCAACCTTATCTTGGCTATCTGTGGTCCTTGCCCCTTTGGAATAGGTCCCCCATGCTCTTGGTCCTAAGGGTACAACTTCCTATCTATCTTCAAGCGATCAAACACATGGAAAAACAAGAAATCATTAGACGACCAATTCAAGCGATTAGGGCCATCCAAAAATCTTTGATTCCTCTAATCGCTTGAATCAGTCATATCAAACAAATCAAGGCCTTCGCTTTCTTTTCATGTATTCCATGAAGTCTTTATAGGTGTTCCTATCTTAAAGTGAAAATGACTAGACACTATCAATTCAAGCGAATAGGTCAATCCAAAAATCTCTGATTCTCCTAATTGCTTGAATCGATCATCCCAATAGCAAGTGATAGAAATGAAATCCCCTTATCTTCAATCATGATCCTAAAAGAATAAATAATCTCAATAATCCTTTGATCTAGCAATGACCAATCCAAGCAATTGGGCAAGTCCAGTAATCTTCGATTTGACTAATCTCTTGAATCGTTGGTCTTCCATCAAACATGATTTTTGACTATACACAGCTGATTCAAGCGAATAGGTCGATCCAAAAATCTCCGATTTGACTAATCACTTGAATCGATCATCTCTAGAAGATAGCAAGCTCATTGATAATACCTTGCCCACCAAGCGAGCTCAAGGAGAAGAGGACTAAGTGATATTTGCAGAAGAGGATTGTAGCATGAAAATTGGTGGAAGTCGAGAGAGCAAGTATTTCACAAAAAATATGGCAAAACTGAAGGCAAGAGCTTAAATAGGTCTCACGTCAAGTTGACCATACATGCCACATGGCAACGTTTGATTGGTCCAATTGATCTAGCCATTGGGAATCCCAATGTTAATTTCCACATGTCAACATTTCAATGGTCCACATCATTTGACCATTGAAAGTTCAAATTCAAATTTGTCATGTGGCATATGTTATTGGTCCATGTCATATGACCATTTCTTTCTCTCCTCGCCTATTGTTGAAGCTCAAGGTCAAGGACAAAGCATAGAAGCACATCAAAGAAGTGGACACAGAAGAAGCGGGAGCAAGTAGGGAGCTCCAAGAAGTGTATGTCAAATTTTCAAAAGAATCCCCTACAAAAATAGTGATTTTCATCACAAAAAACCATTTTCTATTTTTGTAACTCCATTTTGTTCAAGCCAAGGAGTCCTTGAGCTTGAGAAGTATTAGAAGTATCATCCTACCAATTTTTATAATTTTTAGACTTTGTTTGAGCCCCCAAATAAGCCCTAGAACCTAATTTTTAACTAGGCCGGACACTAAGTCTAGAGAGGGCAAAACTAGTCAAAAAACTATAAAAAGAGCTAGAGAGCTCATTTTTTAGGTTAGCTTGTTAGAGAATAGATTTTTTGTAAGAGATTTCTTGTGCAGTAGAAGCTTTCCATTGTTCCTCTCTTTGATCTTACCTTTTGCATGTATGTGTGTGCATGCTTGTGTGCTTTCACTCACGCACTTGTGCCTTCACTTGCTCATGGTCTTCATATGGGTCCTCACGTCACCATGGATTGACAAGTAAAGGAGGTGGTGCTTACGCTTGAGCTACACCAAATTTTGGTGTTGTTGTCGGGGAGAGAGCTTCGAGGACGAGCGTTGTGATGGTAAGATCGTAGATTTGTGACGTTGGAAGGTAAAAAATAGTTATTTTTTGTTATTTTTCTGATTTTTCTTCTTCATCTTCATCTTCATCATCATTACCACCACCATCTTCATCTATCTTCATCTTCATAGAAATTTCTTGTTTTTTAGTGCATTTTCACTAGTTTCATACCATTTTTCATACATTATTGTGCGAGAAGGATTTAGGAAGTGCAAGGGAGAGCAAGTGCCTGTGTTTTTTCATGATTTTCTGCAGATACGGAGCTCACCATTGCTCGGCGCTTAGAAAATTTGAATTTCCCACCAAAAAACATGATTTTGATTGAAAATTGCAATTTTCATAAAATTCAAATTTTTCAAAAAAATGTGATTTTCAGTTCTTGCCTAAGTCACACAAAAACACGATTCTCTAGATGTCATGGAAACTTGAGTTTTAGAAATAACACGATTTTAAGTGGGCTCAAAATCAGGATTTTCACAAATCATGATTTTCAACCAAAAACATGATTTTGAAAAAAAACACACACACACACGATTCTCTGTTGGCTCGAAAATCACGATTCTCAAAAACACGACTTTCATTCAAAATCATGATTTTTCGAAAACACGATTTTCACTAAGGTACAAAATCGTGATTTTCAGAACACGATTTTCAAAAACACGATTTTCAATCAAAATTGTGATTTTTTTGTCATTCTCAAAATCGCGATTTTCACGCCAAAAACACGACTTTGACCAAACACGATTTTCATTCAAAATTGCAATTTTCATGTCAAAAACACGATTTTGAGAAAACACGATTTTCATTCAAAATCGCAATTTTTTTATCATTCTCAAAATCATGTTTTTCACAATTCTCACTCAAAATCGCGTTTTTCACGATTCTCACTCAAAATCACATTTTTCACAATTTTCAATCAAAATCAAAATTTTTGATGATTACTCAGAATCTTGATTTTCATGAGTGCTTAGCATCGCGATTTTCATGATCCCTCAAAATCGTGATTTTCATAAGTGCTCAGCATTGTGATTTTCAGATGCCCAAAATCATGATTTTCACACAAAATCGTGATTTTTCCAAAAGGTCCTGTTTTTGTGTTTTGACCCCCATGAGCCTGATTTGACATAACTTTTGCATCAAAAGTCCGTTTTTTGAGATCTATAGCTCGTTGGAAAGCTTGTTTTGAATCCCACATGGCCTCAAATGTTTTTCTATAAGAATAATGCATTGATTTTTAGATAGGATAATCTGAAGTTGATCCTCAAGTGGGACTAGGAAACCAAGGGGACTCCAAGGGATTTTGAGCAATACAAAAGGAAATTTTGGGATTAGAAGACAAAGCTTATGAACCTGAGATTTGGTAGACACCTAGGCAAGGATAGACAAAGCAATAGATTTGGCTAGTGTCAACCATATAGATAAGTTTTGGACACAACAACTAAGTGGTTATCCTTACATACTAAGCTCTGACACAAGTGACTCAGAAATGTCTTTTAGCATGGGGAAACCTACATGTGGCTCAGAAACGGTCTATCTACAAACACTAGAGGGTCCATATAAGACACAGTTGGAATATATTCGGACCAATCGATTAGGTGCATGCATCTATGAGGATGGCCTAAGGCAATTAGTAGTCCAACTCAAAAATCTAGATCAATCCTTTGGACTTGAATACCCAGTAGTCAAGTTTGAAGAGGGTTCATACATTGATAAGGAAGGAACCATTTATGTGGTCACCAACTTACCAGACATGATAGATGAGTTTGGAAACATCATTCCTAAGAGTGAGATAGGAGACCTAGAGCAAGGAGATGTAGGACGAGAACCCAAAACTTCAAGAGGTAAGTCAATTTTGACCAGAGTGATCACTCCAGAATGGATCCCTCAAGAAAAAAAAGCATAAACTATTCTTGAATAGAGAAACGGAGGAAGCCTTTTGGAGATTCAAGCCAGATCAACCTAGCCAATTGGACATAGCCATCATCTACGAGTTCAAGGATCTGGAGACTCCAGGCAAAGTTGTCTACTTGGATAACACATTGGAGAAAATGTTCTTGGTATCAGAGCATGATAGGCATGCATATACTTGGCAGGGTGAATTGATCTTTCATCCACCATAGTCTAATGTTTCCCATGGCCACCAAGGTGTAGGACCATCACAGGCTCATGAAGCACAACGAGAACGCACAAGAGAGAGACATGAAGTAAGCTTCATAAACACTAGGGGTAAAGACCGATCAGGATTTGAAAATGAACGACCTCAAGGAGAGAGACATAGAGCACACAGGCATCAAAGAGATGAACACAATTTTCCCTTGCCTAGACCCCTAGAATACCCAAGAACCCTAAGACCCTCTCAAGTGATCAAGACAATGAAAAATTACTTTGATGGTTCAGGAGATCCTTATGATCATGTGGCCGAGTTCAAACAAGTGTTAAGAGCTGAACAGATTGAGGACTTTTTCACCTAGTTCGAGGCATTCGGTTTGACTCTCAAGGGCACTGGCTTAGCTTGGTTTCAACCCGTAAACAGTCACAACTATCATGATATAGGTCAATTGCTATAAGCATTCATTGTAGAGTTCTCCAAGAGTGGCATCAGGCATAATACGTCATCCCAAATCCACATCTTCAAGCAAACATCCCAAGAAATAGTGCGACTTGCAGGAAGACGGTTCAGATAGTACTTAGAAAGATGCCCTATGCGAAATTACCCACACCAGCCGAACAAGTGGCTTTGTTTTTAGATGGCTTATTAAGCACAAAGTTGAGATCATATGTGTACTTGAAAGAGCCTAGATCCATAGAAGAGTGTGTGCATAGACATAGAGGATAATTTGGGTGAGGAATTGGAATTGTCAAAAATCTATAAGGATTCTAACAGTTCTATTAGCCATACCTCTAGAACCTCCATGGAGATAGATGAGATAACTTAGTAGGTTGCCAAGAAGCTAAGAGTTCAAAATAGACAAACACCAAGAGTCACCTCATTGAACCGGTATTATACTTGCGGAGGGGACCACATGGCTAATGTATGTCCAATGCAAAACTCGAACATAAGAGAAAGGAATGCCCTATATTGCACTATTGAGAGAAAATACACGAACCATATGGCTCAACATTGTCCCTAGAATAGGCACACTGTTAGACAAACTTATCAGCAACCTTATCAACATGGTAGGTATCAGAATCAATACCAATAGCCATATTATCAACCACAACAACAATATCAGCCACCATATAGGCCACAACCAGTCCCGGGAAACCAACCACCAACTCCTGCCAATGTGATTCCAATTAAGTATGCAGTGGCATAAGAGAACCCTAATAGAGCATTGGTGCCAGTGACCCCACTGGTCTTAGGGAATGACCATCATGCTCAGAGTTTTGACTACTCCTATGAAGATAGTCCACAAGCTGAGCAAAGTGAGACTTATCCATATCAATACGAGGCACCACCTATGGAACAAAATTGGGAGCCCAAATACTCCAATGTCATGTATACGAATCCTAACCCTAGGCCCCAAGCAAGACAAGTAAGACCAAAAGCCCGTAGAGGACTATGTTTTAGATGTCAGGGTAACCATTTCATTCGTGAATGTCCCCACTCACCAACTTTGGGACAAGGACCGAACATCACAATGCAAGGCTTTTGTCCTGAGTGCGGCAAAGACCATCTCCCTAGAGATTGTCCAAGAAATCCCTCAAGTGTGCCCAAGGTGACACCGATTAATGTGGTAGGCTTAGTGGTGGATTCAAGTTCAAATAGAAGTAATGTAGCTCCTGTACAGGCAGTTACTAGGGCCCAAGCATTAAAACAGGATAACCCAGCTGAACAATCAGAGTCAAGTGAATCACGACAGCCCAGTAAGAGAAAAACAAGAACATGGAAGGATACTAGAGAGAAGGCCAATCACAAGTGGAATAGAAAGTTATCTGAACTAGAAGAAAGCCTGAAAGAAGCTGTGAGCTGTCAGAATGGCCACCGGAATGTAATATGAATCTTGTAAAAGTCGCACGCATTCCGAAAGGGCATAACGCAATAGTTGTAACCTTTGATTAATAAAAGGAGCGAGCATGAACAGAAGGTAGGTCGTCGGACTGTAATCTGGGCGAATGCCGGAAGGGGAGCCTATTGCCTTGTTGAAACATTGAGTAATCTTTGTCTCCTTGTGAGTTAAAGTTCCGTGACGTATTAAGTTTGATGAAGTATTAAGTTAAGCGATCACTCTGTAAGTGACAAAGTGCACGTAGGCATGTTGCAATGAAGAACATTGTACTACCCAGTTAAGTATTGTGTATTGAAGAATGTTGTAATATGCAAACAGATAGTAGTTGAGGAATAAAATAATTCACCACATTAAATCTGTGAAGTAGCCTAGAACTGGATCTATACAATTTGGGAAAATACAAATAAGGCCTCTGTTTTATAGACCCCTAACCATCCGAAGAACCTAGAATCGATAATAGATTAAACGGTAAGTATAACACTGGCACTGTCTGTGGGAAATGGAGTATCCAGTTGAAGAAAAAGTTAAAGATCGAAGAAGAATCCTTTGATATATGCCGGTAACAAGTTCGGGTGAATCTTATCCCTCTCTCCGATGACAATTTGGTGCTTTTCGGTGATAGTGCAGTTCTGTTCGGAAGGAATTTACTACATTCACCGTTTTTAGGTGAAGTCTAGCCAATTTCGATACTAAGATTGAGAAAGGGCTGTTTGATGTTGAGCTAAGTAATCGACTCAAAGATATTTTTGGATCGACAACAAGAGCAACAACAACAACAACAACAACAACAACAACAACAACAACAGAAGCAACAATAGATTGTTCCACCGCGTTCGGTGCTAGCCAGAGTCACCTACACAAAAGTTAGATGTTTTTCGAGAGATGATTCCGACGCGCATGTGCGGACATTTGAAATTAATTATGCACTTTTGAATTACCGAGTAGACACTGCTTATAAAGCCATCGTGTTCTAGTCAACCTTGGTCAATGAAGCTGCTCGCTGGTTAATCGATTATGACTTGAATCATTTTCGGCAGTATGATGATGTGAAGGATGCATTTCTGCAATGATTTCGGTTAAAGAAGAACCCAGCAGAAATTTTTTATTATCTGCAAAATAACAGGCAGAAGCCACATCAAAGTGTACAAGACTATGCCACTCTATTTCGGACTCATTTACGACAGTTGCCCCCAGCACATGCCAATTTACCAGACGACATCATTACTCAGTGGTTCATAAATGAATTAAATCCCCAATTGAAACATATTATGATCATACGATGTGTGGGAGGAATGACCTTGGATGCTGTAATCGCTATGGCGTTATAGTTAGAAAATAAAGTGGGTGGATTTCATATAAGATCTGTCAAGATCATATAATATCATCTACCTTCATGA
Organism: Ceratopteris richardii; assembly: GCA_020310875.1. Taxonomy (NCBI): domain Eukaryota; kingdom Viridiplantae; phylum Streptophyta; class Polypodiopsida; order Polypodiales; family Pteridaceae; genus Ceratopteris; species Ceratopteris richardii. The sequence goes on from CM035415.1 coordinate 24,548,408, forward strand.
TTGAATGTTTGATTTGTTACCTGAATGTCTCCAAGTGTCCATGCTTCTCACATAAAGTTGTAAAACTTTTATTCAAACAAATCCTTCCCTAGAATCTGCAACTCCTACTTGAAACATAAGTGGACAAACTTCTCACCTTGAGAACTCCAAAAGCTGCAAGTTGATACTTTATCTTTTCATATTCTTCCCAAATGAAATGTGAAGCTATCTGCTTGACTTTCTTTTGGCTAACTCCACTTCTCAATCAAGTAATAGGATCTGAATTGGAACACCTTTTTGAATACAAGTATGTATCCAAAAATCTAGACAATCATAGAAAGTAGATTCTTCAACTGACTGGTACATAAAAAATATGAAATTTCTGAAGTTTTTTGAAAATACTGAATATGAGGTAACTTTTCCAAACACAAAACCTCAACCCGAGTCTTCAACATCTGCTACAAAAAGCTCTTTTACCTCAAGAGTTAGATAAAGAAGAAATATACTTCTCTGTAACTTGTGATATATCAAGTAGCTCGGTATTGACATTCCAAGAATTCTTTGAGAGAACATATCAGATGCCTACTTAAAAGTCTTCAACTAAAACAAAACTGATACACATATGAGTCAAAACATATATCTGCTGTTTTTCTTTCTCTCAATGCAATTCTTTGTCAAATCTACTAAATCATGACCAAGTATAATGTAAAAAAGAAACTTCTTCTTCTTTAATCTTCACACAAGATGTTCTCGTAGACTTGTCTTTGTGTGTAGAGGATAAAATAGGAAAAGTATATGGAAAATATATGAGAAAAGGAAGTCTTAATTTCCTTTTGGAAATGTTGGACCTTCTTTTTATGCATCTTTCTTCCACCTGATGATGATGTTGACATCTTCAAACTTCTCTTCCATACCTTTTGTTCTCTTCATCTTGAAGTAGCAAGCACTCTTGACATCTTCAAATGAACTCTTTTTCTTCCTCTAATGCTAAGAGTAAGAGACAAAAAAAAACATGGTATACAAATGGAAGTGAACATAGAATCATGTTTTACCATCTCCTCATATCTCTGACTCAAAATTCTGCTTCAAATGTCTGAGATGATTAAATTCACCAACCTTTTGTCTGAATGATGAATTACCTTTCTAGAGTTACCTCTCTAAATCAAATTTTGTACCTGGATATCCAACCAACTTACAACAAAAAATTGGCTGAACACAAAACTCATCCCATCTTCATATTTGTCTTTTTAGATGAGCTTTCTTGCCATGAAAGAGATCTCAAAACTCTCTAGAAAAACCTCTAGATACCTGTTTTGATGTAGCCTTTAACTTTCAAATAATGAAACTGTATAAAAGCACTCCTTGAATCCTTCAAATCTCTTCATAACTGTTCTTCAAAGATATGACCTACAAATGATAATCTGATAGTAAAAACTGATACATATGATTTGATGTTGATCTGATTCCTTCATCTTCTCCAAACCATTGTTCTTCCTTGAATTTGAAGTAGCCTTCTCTTCATCAATTCTCGGTCTTCAAACAATACTTTTTGTAAAGTACTTTCATACACTTCCAAAAGTATTGGGCTCCTAACAGATCATCATCTTCATACTCAACACTGATGACAGATGTAACTGAATTGTCTAATTCTCAAATCTCTACTCATCTAGATTAAGTGTGTATGTCAAATGTCAAATATTAGAAGTTGCCCTTAAATCATATGTTGTAAACCTGAAAGTCTAGGAACCTGGGAATCTGAGAGCCTAAATGTTCTGATGCCAAATCCCTAAAGCTCTGATACCAAATGTTGGAAATTTAGTAGGCCCATAACTAATACCACAGGTCCAAGGTTCCATAGGTCCAGCATATACAACATAGAATCTAGCGATCTTCCAATATTGACAAAACATGAACATACGACATTTAATCATACAAATGATGAGACAAAGATTGAGAAAGATTAGACAACATGTGTAAAGTCTTACGTAAGCCTTTGCTCACTCACATTATCATGTATACCAATGTTCAATGTACAATGTGGGAGCAAAACTCTCAACCACTCTATGTGAACATAAATAGATGGATGAGTGAATGTACAAATGTAACAAACATATTCACATCTATGGGCAGAAATGTAAATATACATGAGATGTGTGACCTGATAGGTTGTAGAAGAGTAAATATGAGTAACAGAAAGAGGAAGGATCAGTCTAAAACTGATAATCAACAAACCCTCATCTAACCTTAGAATATGGAAGACCCTACGTCAGACACGTGTGTGAAAAGAATGGTCCTAAGTGTGTTCACATACATCTCTACCAAAATATATCAACAAATCCACCATGGGAGTGATGCTCTGAACAAGGAGCTGGCACTCATGTATAAGGAAACACCAAGCTATGTGGAATCAATCCATAGAAGGAAGTAATCCCAAAGCTTTGTGACAAGCTTCAAACTTCTCCCTAGGCAGAGCCTTTGTGAAAAGGTCTACAACATTCTCCTGTGTGGGCATATATGACGAATTGATCTCTCCAATAGAGAACCTCTCCCTAATATAATAATAGTGAAGCTGAATGTGCTTACTGCAAGCATGGAAAAAAGGGTTCCTAGAAATTTTGAATGTGTTCTCACTGTCAATGAAGATGGTGGTGGTAGAAGATTGACCAACACCCAAATCATCCAAAAGGCATTTGAGCCATAGACACAACAGTCGCTATGAAAGCTACCCTATACTCAGCTCAAAACTGGGAGTGGCCATAATAAGCTGCTTCTTGCTCAACCAAGATATGCATGAGCTACCCATCATGAAGCAAAAATCATTGGTGGACACATGAGTGTCATTGCAACTAGGCCAAGTAGAGTAAAAAAAAATGTAAATATAGTGGTAGTGATCCCCAATGATAAACACTTAGGCAATGCATAAACTTGCTCATTTGAGAGTCAAAAAATTGAATATCAAGTCAATTAATGCATAGGTAAATCAAGTGTCCAATGGCCTACTGATAGAAAACAACATCAAATGCATCTCCAACCTCATGAAGACTCAACGGTAAAACTATTTCCATAGGAGTGGCTATAGGTTTTCAGTCTTCAAGGTCAAAACATTGCAATAATGTGTTAGTATATTTTGTTTGACAAAAACCTATTCTGCCATCAAAATGCATAGAATAAATGCCCAAATAATGATGCAAATACCCCAAATCTGATATCTCAAAAGAGCCATGCAAATCATCAAGAATATGCTTCTCATTAGGACCAAGGAGCAGCATGACATCAATGTAGACAATAATAATCAGAAGCACATCCTTTGCATGCTTAACATATAAGGTGTCTGTTGACCTAAGAACCAACTTAGGGACTTGTGGAGAAAGAGACTATACCTCAATCCCCTTCAAGTGCATATAGTGGGGATTCACGCTTTAATGATCAATCCGATGAGTATACAAACCTAGCCGAGTGTATGAAGACATGCATTCAAATGATGATCAATGCAAGTGAACTACTCAAAGAGTGCAAACAATGTAAAGACTGATCCAAACAAGTTTCAACTGTCAGTTATGGTGTCACGATACTTGGAACAGCAGCCAACAGTAAATTGAGCTTTTCTCTCAGCTCCGAACTCCAAATATAGCAAATAGCATATGCATTTCGAAGCTCTCGAGAAAACGCATCCAATGGTGGTAGTTTCACTCAATTCTGACACTCCTACCTCAAGTTATGAGCAAAATACTGAGTCACGGGAAAACCTTCCTACACTTCAGTACTTCCTACACTTCGCACACACCTTAACAACAGCAAAAAAACACTTTCATGGATAGACAACACTTCCTAACACTATTTTCAAGCAACACACATGCATACAAGCTTACAAAGAAGAAGATACATAGAGGAGAAGACACAAATTCGAATTTCTGTGCTCTTGATTCTCACAATGGCAAAAAGTCTTTACAAAGAGTCATAAATTGACTTATATGTTTGTGGCCTAAAAATGGTCCTTTCACACAAGAGACCGGCACTTTATCCACTAAAAGACTAATTTCCTACTAATTTACATGGGTAAGTTTCTAATCTTCTGTGGGGATGCATCTAGAGGACTCCTCTAGTGCATTTACATCGGAAAATATATTACACGAATGGTTATAATACAAAAATTGGGTGTCCAAATCGGAAAAATTTTGGGGCCCTTCTTTTTCTCTGCCTTGTGCTCTCTTTAGCTCTGCAACACTCTCCCCCTCTTTGTCTCTGTCGTCCCTTGACAGGCTTTACTTCTTGTTTGTCTTTGTCATTGCACGCATCCCTTGGTCAGTTCTGCCTACTGGTTAGACTGGCATTACGTTTTAGGGGTCCTCTGATTTGTCCTGGTTGCACACATCGGACCCTGCTATATTACTTAAGCCTGTTAATTCGGGTTGCCACGCACGCCATTAGTAGACATATGAGGATGTAGCTCTTAAGCCTTGATCTGAACCTTATGTTGCTCAAGAGGTTGAAGCACCCTCATGTGGATGCGTGCTTTTCCTTGGTGTGTGTGCCCCTGCGAGGCTCTGTGCAGAGATGGGTGTTGCGCCCCTGCGGGGCTTCTTGCAGAGATATGTCTTCAAATATGATCTTTCTAGTGAAGCTTCTTTCGTTGTCTTCTTCTTTTCTTCTTCTTGCTTGATTCTCCCTCAACACTGCCCCCCTCCTGGATTCTGTCGTCCCCGACAGGCTTTGACAAGCGACGGGCGTATGTTCTATATATTTTTTGCTCTGTTTCATTAAGCAAATTGGCTTCACGTATCATTAACTGTTTCCATTGTTCTGCCTTCACACCATCATTGGGTGGCTGTCTATGGTCCGCGAAGAAGCTCAGTTCGTATGCCACTAATCTAGCATTCAAATTAGAGGACATCTTTAAAAAGACTTCTGAATCAATTTCAAAAAATCCGGTAAAAAACACTTCTTCGAATGTTTGCATATATGTGCTTGGCAAAAACATAAGCCTTGAATAATAGGCCATTATTGTAGGTCGGCTAAGCATAACAGACAGATAAAAAATGAGTATGTCTATTCCCTGATTAATACCAATGAAACTCAAAAATGTGTAGGCCGCATGCTTGAAGACCTTCAATACTGTAAGTATCATACTGAGTATTTTATTTGTCATTTTGACAGTTAAGTCGGGTACTGCCGCATAATTTTGCAGCCAAAATTCGATGGTCTTGACTATATAATCTTCCGTTGGTAGATAATTATGTGGCGGGCTTGGAAGCAGAGGATAATTTTGCCACTGTTTATTTATGGTACCATTTCTTTGCAGGTCCAAAAATTCTCTAGTATCTCTTCGGCGTGGTATAGGACAAAAGGAAGGGTTTACCTGTAAGAAATAAGGTGCTGCTTGCCAATACACCCTTAGTGTAGGATGTTTCTCCAAAAACTTCCTTCTCCAAACCGGTTGTGCAGCTTCAAATTCTTCTTGAGTGTAAGCAAATGTGTCATGTTTGAAGTTTAGCTGCTCATCTGGACTTTTCTTTGTATCTAATCTTTTCTTCTTTCATTACTTTAATGACTTCGTTTTCAAAACTTTATGTCAACCGGGACACCACTAGTGCCCGTTCCTTCTGACTTATTTTTATAGTGTATGGCATTAGATGATCATCATGTATATCTGCCATCTACTCATGTATTGGAGAATGATAAATCGGGGGAGATAGAGGACGTACCTCTACCTCGTGAGTAGGAGTTTCCTTAGCTGGCTCTACTGGTGTCCCGATCGTTGCGCTTTGTTTGACTTGGATTTCTAATTGCGCTATACGTTCAGTTTTCTCTTTACTTTCCTGGATGGCTGCTCTGAGTGCTTCTTTGGCCGCAAGCAATTCATTTCCAATTTCTGCTACGTGATCCATATTTTCACTGTAGCTTGCTACAAGTTTCCCATGTGCTGTATTCAACTGCTTTTTTAGTTCATTTGTTTCTTGAATGTACTTATGTTCCCATTCTTCTCTCAATTCTTGCTCTTGTCTCAGCAAATCTGCGTATTGTGCCACCTGATCTCTTAATTCTTGCTCTTTAGTTTTGGATATCTCCTGCTGTTCAATAGGTTGATCATATAATAATGACTTCATCAGCTCTTTATTTCTATTGCGTAAGTTGTCATTCTCTTCCATGTACACCTTTAATTGTTTCTCGAGTAAAGTGCCTCTAGCTTTCATTCTCTCTTTGTCAGCCTCGCTAGCTTCATATACTTTTTGTAGGTTTGCGAGCTGTGCCTGGAGTTGGTGATGCTGGTTCATCAGTGTGTCACATTGCGTTTTTACCTCCAATAATTCTGTGCTTTTGGCTGTTATCTCTTTTTGTGCCTGGATTAGTTGTGATGACAATTTTTCACTCATGATTTGGAATTGACTCTTTTCCCTCATGGCCTTATCATAGTCTGCATCTATATCCATCATCTATTGTTGTGTGTCCATGGCCATTTGGATCATTTGTTTGACCACAGGCTTCAACTGAGTGACATCCACATTGAGCCAGGTGGTAGGAATTCTAGGTTCTTTGCTTGTTGTGACGTCTTTTCCTTGTGCCACGTGTAACCTAGTGTCATGGGGCTGCCTAATCTGAAGCTGGATCTGTGGCTCAGCCTCCATGTGGTCAATGTTTCCTTGAGGTGTATCATCGGGCACCTCAATCACAATCTGCTCTTGATTTGTGTGTGGGTTTGAATCCGCATGTACTGAAGTTTGTATTTCCTCTTTGATAGATGGTTTTGCATATGTAACAATTGTTGGAGCTTCTTTGATGCTCATTTTTGTTGTATCATTTAATTGAATGACATGTTCAGGTTCAATGGAATCTTCTATATTCTTCGCCTTTTCCTGTTGGTTGTCTGGCGTAACTTTGATTTGATTAAGCTCCATCCATTCTTCCTCATGAGTCTCTGTCCGTATGTCAGTGTCCAAAGTGTCTTTCTCAGGACTAGATTCTTCGTTGGAGCTTGAATCATCTAAGCCCAGTGCTTTGTATCTGGCAACTTGTTCTGGGGTCTTTTCTTTACTCCGTTGTTGCTTTTCTTGACTTGCTTGTCTGTAGTGATGACCTTGAACATTCAGATTCACTTGCCCTTGCATGTACAGATGTGTCTCTTCCAGGGCAGCGGAGAGATCTCTCTTGGTGATTGGCATTTGGACTACAAGAATGTTTGGTAAAGTATGTGTCCTTTTTGACTGAGGTGTAGCTTGGGCTTCTTCCTCTCTCAGGTGCTTTGTAACCCTCATGGGTTTTTGTGAACTGGTTCCTGCTTCTTCCACGGCAATAGTTGCTTTCTTTTTTCTGGGAACCGTGGTGGATTTGGCATATTGGGCTAACCCCTCTGAGCTTGGCATCTCACGGAGACAATTTTTCATATCAAGGGCCTCGTAGATAAGTAAGGTTAACGCAAAACTGCCATTTAGAAACTTCTTCTGACCCCATTTCTTCTTTGCTTCAAATAATCTGTCTTGGACATAAGGAGTCAAATTCACTTTATTTCCAATTTGTCTCATTGCATGCGAGAGTAGTTGTATAACAATCTTTTGTGGTGCAGTATATCTATGCATACTTGGGAAACAAAAGTGTTGGTGCACTAGGCAGACAACATCTTCAATATTAGTCCTGTTGATATCCAAAAATGACCTCTTTTTAGGATCATGACATTCCTCTTTGACATTAGTGATCCCTTCTTGATTCCATCCGAAGGCTTTGTTGATTATCTCATGTGTGAATTGAATGGTTTTCTAGGTACCTACTTTGTCCAATACTCGTGCTTCAGGAACTGATGCCTTATTTCATCACTTGTGTGCACCTTTGGAAATCTGGTAGATAGATAGGTATTCTCATAAATGCATCTATTCCTGCTTGTGTCCATACATCCTCTATATGCGGTAATCCTTGTATTATAGTCTTGAAGTCTTGCGACATAATAGGGAAGTAGTGATCCCTATCCATAATCTTGATGGTGGCCATGAAAATGAGGTCCGACACCGGTTGATCATCAAGAAACCAATGGCCTCTTGCTTTCGTTATTGATTCCAATGGAAGAAGTTGCACCTCTTCCCCTTGTGTAGCTTCAGAATTGGGAGATGCCATCTGCACTCAATTGAGGGCAGTAATTAGTCACCGAATAGTATTTAGAATCATCCTTCATTTATCCTTTATCAGATTGGCAATTCTCTGCGTGAATGGTGTCGTCCCTTACCCCGTGGGTGTGAGAAAGGTAATACCTGGATTTTTTCCATATTTTTAGATATTTTTATATTTTCATCTGAAAAGAGAAATAGAAAAGTTAGGTCATAGCCGAAGCGGTTATTACTTTTTGAGTGATTTTATTAATGTATGTACAAGTGCTCTCCTATTTCCCAAGAGGAAAATGTGCTCGACTATCTTGAAATAGAAGAAAGATGTGCCGAATGCTTGGCCTTGTAATGTAGCCCTATCATGCATACTTTGGATTCTGTTAACTTCAAATGTGTGCAACTTGAAGTAGTTGGATGATGCCTGCAGTTTGTCTTGTCTTTCAGCATCCAAATCTGCTTCACTCTATTGGGATGAATTATATTTTCAACATTCCTGCTGAATGTGGGTCTTCTTATGTTGCACGTTTGCTTCTACTGATGTTTGAGCTTTGGAATAGTTTTTGGTGCAAATGTATACTCCTTCTTTGTCCTGCAGCTGTTCATCTTTGGTTGTCTTGCCTTTGGAGCATACTGAGTTTTCTTGAGTCTTGACTCTTCCTTCCTGATGATTGTCCTTTGAACGCATGCCTTGGGAATCCATATTTGTGTTCGGTCCGACTGGGAGGCTATTACCTTCTTCGGAACCCACCTTCTAGCAATTTGTTGTTGATCTCGGCATCCAAAGTCATTTGTCTGCTTTTTCGCTGAATTGTTTTGATGTCGACAATGTTTTTGTTGTAGAAGATATGCAGCTACTTGATCCTTCCTTATCCAAGCCTGTATAGTGTGAGGAATGGGGTATATTCTAATAGGTACAGACTTGTGATGATCCTAAGAACTAGTCTCTCTTGTGCATGGTGCTTCACTAAGGTTGGTTCCAGATTGAATGGCACTCTTGTGACTTTCTAGATGAGAAGATGGGGTGTAGGCAGAATTCTGTGTATCCTCATAGGAAATACTAGAGGAAGGCGTTTCCACAGTGCTGGTGAACATACATTCATCATCATGTTTATGAGAGTGAGCTCTCGGATCTATTTCTTCAATTTTGATTGGTCGTTCGCCTAGCATGTTGAATACCTCTCGATGTCCTATCTTTGCTGAGATGTATCCTAAGGCCAATTGAATGGTCACTTCATATTCGTACATCCAATCTTGACCTAACACTACGTCTTCGAGTAAGTCCTGATCATGACACACTAATAGCTTCTGTTCCATAGTGTTGTTGCCAAGATGTAGAGGTAAGGTGATTTCACCTATACATTGAGTAATTCCTCCCCCTATTCCTCTCAACTATGCCCTGGATGGCTGTAATTCCTTTCTGAGTTTTTGAGTCAATGAAAGTTTGATACAACTTATTGTGGCTCCTGTATCAATGAGAGCATTCACTAAGTGATACTCCTCTTTTCCAGCTCCCAAATTCAAATAAGGCTGTGTCCTTTGTCCTAGGTTTTCAGTGGCTCTAAGATTAGCCATTGGGATGAGTTCTTCTCCTAGTCGATATCTCTCATCTCTCTCTCATCCACTCCTTTCCTTTCTTAATTCGTTCTAGTGCTTCCTGTCTCGCTTCTTCTCGTATCCTTTCCTCCTCGATGCGTCTATTCTTGCCCTTGATTAATCGTGACATTGTTTCTTCAGTCAATGGTTCTAGATATTTTTTCACTCGACATCCACTGATATAGTTTGGTAATACTTCTCCATCTAGGGTTGCTAAGCTGATGGCTCCACTTGTCGATATACGATTGATGATCAACGGGCCATATCCTCTCTTTTGCAACTTCTTCGCGTGTTGTTTCAGAGTATATACCAAAACTAAATCTCCTTCCTTCAAATTTTTGTCTTTAATGTGAGCATCAAAATAGGCTTCCTGTCACCTTTTAGCAGCATAAATGCCTACTACTGCTTGTAACCTAGTTTCGTGTAACTTCTCTATTTGATCCAATTGAGCTGATAGTTCATGTCCTGTCCACTCGTAAGTTGTTGCTACTCTGAGAGTGGGAATTAAGAAATCAATTGGTAAAATAGCATTCTGTCCATACACTAAGTTAAAAGGTGTAGTTCCTATTGCTGTTTTGTAGGCTACTCGAAATGCCCATAAAGCATGATGTAATTGTTTATCCCAGTCAGATCTTCCAGTGTTAACAATTTTTGTGAGAATAGTACACAAGATTTTATTTGAGCTTTCAGCTTGTCCATTGGCTTGTGGGTGATAAGGGGCTGATTTCTTATGAATCACTAAAAATTCATTTAATAAGGCTTCTATCACTTCATTCACGAAATGCGTGCCTGTATCACTCATAATTTCTATCGGCAATCCAAATCTAGTGAACATGTTCTCGAAAAGAAACTTGGCCGTAGTTCTTGCGTCATTTTTCTTGGTTGCTTTGACTTCTACCCATTTGGTCAGATAGTCTGTGGCTACATTTATATACTCGGAGTGGGATCCTTTAGCTGGGGGGCTAATAGGTCCTATGAAGTCTATGTGTTTCCTTTCTTGACTACTACCTCAAAATCAAATTCCATTAGCAATAAAACCCATCGTACTAGTCTTCCTGTATTGCAAGGTTTATTGACTAAGTACAGTAGGGCTTGATGATCAATGAAGAATTTGAATTTGTTTGCCAACAGGTAATGTCTGAGCTTTTTCACTGCGTACGCCATCCCTAGGCCTTCTCTCTCAGTTGTGGTATAATTGCGCTCTGCTTGATTTAATTGTCTACTGGCATAGGCTATAGGGTGGTCTAGCTTTCCTGTATCTGCAGGTTGAGCTAAGATGCAACCAATGGAAAACTTGGATGCATCCACATGAATGTGAAATGGCTTATTCCAATTAGGTACTCGAAGGATCGGGGCTGAACTCAATCGACTCTTTAATTCATTAAAGGCTTTTTCACATTCCTCGGTCCAGTTAAACTGTGTCAATAATGCATAAAGAGGTCTAGCAATTATGGCATACATATGTATAAACCTTCAATAGTAACCGCAATGTCCCATAAATGCTTGTACTTCTTTAGCAGTCTTTGGTCTCGGCAAATCCAGAATTACTTTAATTTTGTCTTCATCTGTTGAGATTCCATTTTTAGAGACAATGTGTCCCAATATCTTTCCTTGGCGAACCATGAAGACACATTTTTCTGGGTTGAGACATACTCTATATTGTCGACATTTGGCAAAGATCTTTCCTAATTCAGGGATATGCTCTGAACGTATAGCTGAATAAGTACATAGATCATCCACGTATACCTCCATACTCTTTCTCAAGAATTCCTTGAATACATGACACATCAATCTTTGGAAGGTGGCTGGGGCATTAGTTAGACCAAAAGGCATGACTCTGAAGGCGTATACTCCCCATTCAGTTGCAAAAGCTGTTTTGTGTTGGTCCTCAGGAGAATGGCTACCTGATTATACCCTGAAAAGCCGTCCAAAAAACTATACACTTCCTTCCCTGCCACTCTTTCCAAAAGATGATCCGTAATGGGTAATGGGTAACTATCCCTTATGGTCACGGCATTTACTTTCTTTAGATTTATGCATACTCTTAACTTGCCATTCTTTTTTGGTACAACCACCAAAGGCGACACCCATTCCGTGTGTTTGATCTCATAAATGAACCCAACATCTAACAACTTATCTATCTCTTCCTTTATCTTTGCTGAGTACACATCATTGTATGTATACGGTCTTTGTTTAGAAGGTTTGGCTTCGGATGTCATAGGGATTCTATGAGCACATATAGAAGGATCTACTCCTTTCAAATCCTTATATGTCCAGGCAAAGACATCCCTGTATTCTCTTATGAGTCGCATTAATTCTTGTTCTTCCTCCATAGAGACATCCTGTCCTATAAAAGTACATCGTTCCTCTCCTTCTTCTAAGGTCACTACTATTTTCTTAGTCTGTTCTTTATTGTCATATGCTATTCCTGGCTGTGCTTCTCGTTTCGGCATTTGAATAGCTATTTTTCTCTCTTCTACTTCATATTTTTTGAAGTGGGCCGGTACTTCAAACTGATCTTGAGGCTTGTTTTCTTCACCTTCTGGTTCTTTATCTAACTCAAGCTCTTCTTCCTGTGTAAGTTCCTGTCTGTTTTCGTTAGTTGTGACCCTTATGTGTTGACTTTCATCTTCCAGTTCCATTGGTTCTTGCTCCATCTCAATACTCTCATAGTCCTCCTTCCATTCTTTCTCTATCACTTCTCCTTCTTCAGCCTCCTAAAGGACTACCACATATAAACTAATGTCATATCCTTCCTCATCAATGCATTCATTCATAGTTATCACTTCTTCGTTTACACATACATCGAGGGTCGCTAAAATCTCCATCCACCCGTGAGGTTCAAACTCTTCATCCAAAAAGACTTGAGGCATGTAAGCTGGATCTTGTACAGACCTAGCTACTCCTTGCCTTTGCTGCCATCCCTTTCTCCTATCCTCTTCCTTTTTTGCAGTTTGGCATATCCATAGATGAGTGTCCTCGTTCATCCAAGATTGGTCACTAGAACCTATGCTGTGAATTGACTGATCGTCTTCCTCCTTATGAATTTGATTCCATTGTAAGGGGGGAACATCTTGATAATATGTATATGTGTGGAGATTTATTCTCGTGGTGGTTCCTTCATGCTGTAGGTATACAACATCTTTTTCCCAATCTTGCACAACCTTTAGCTGTCTCATGAAAGGTCTCCCAAGTATCATTTCATAATTGCTCGCCCTTTCAAATTGACATATTGCTAAGGTGTGTTCAAATTCAACTCCGCATGTGGTAAAAACTACTCGTTCCAATAATCCTAAGGGTCATTCAGTGTGTCCGTCTGCCATTTGTATTTTCATACGCATTGGTCTTAAAGCTAGTTTTCCCCATTTCTCCCAGATTTCTCTAGTAGAAATGCCTACACCAGCTCCGGAATCTAAGATGGCTTTGGTGGTATAACCCCTATAGGTAATTGGAAGGCAAGTGTTTCCTTCATCTCCCTCACTAAAATCTCCAAACTTATCAACTGGGATTTTTACTGTGTTCACTTCATCAGCCATTTCCTTTTCTTCCGCCTTAATCTCCAATTGACTGGTCAATTTCTCCTTCAAATGTGGTTTGATCTTCAATAGTTCTTCCAATGTCAGGGTACAAGGGATTTTTACCTTTTTGAGATGCTGTATGATATCCAATGTTTGGACCGATGGATTCAGTTCTTTTTTCCTTATTGAGGGAATGCAATATAACTCCGAATTATGTTCGTACTCTCCTGTGTAATTTGGCAAAGCCTTTACTCCGTCATCTCCTTTGTCACTTGGATCCATTGGAAAGATTCCTTCTAAATTTAATTCAGGTATTGAACCCTCTATTCCATCTTCTGCTTCTAGTTCTACAAAGGGTGGTTCAATTCCTTCCACCTTCTTCCATCTGTCTTCTTGGACTCTTGCCCACAAATCTTTAGGCCATTCCCCTTCTACTTCGGGAACAATGGACCCTTCCCTTTTATCTTCGCAGAAATTTCCATTATGTGTCTCGCTTTCTTTGGGTTTCTCCGGATCCTTAGCAGTGGCACACTCTTGGAATTCTTTTTCAGGAATTCGTGAACTCGGTAATGGAAGAACAGGTTTTTCTAAAGTTTGTTGAGCTACTTCAATTAGTTTTTTGCATATCTCTAACCTTTCTTTCTCTAGGTCACCTCTAGGATATTCTCTTTCATGCTGTTTGATGGGGGGTCGCTCTTATTCGCGCCTTGTAAACCTGAATCCACATGGCTAACTCTTCCGGCATGGGATCTGCTAAGACCGATCCTATCTCATCCTTTTTACGCCTTCCATTCTTATTTCCTTCTTCCAGGTTCATTTTTTCTCTTTGAGTTTGTTCATTCTTTTCATTTTCCTTCTTTTGTGGTAGTTTCTTTCGTTTATTCTATCTCTTCGGATCTTCCATCTTTGTGTTTGTTTGCTTACTACACTTTTCTCAAGCTCTTTCGAATCTTCAATGATTTGAGGTGCAGGTGTGTTCATATCTCGGTCATTTTGATTATGTTCTTCAGGTTTTTCTGGGGTCTCTCTAGCTTTTGCTCTTGTTATCGCCTTCAATGGCACAGTGTATTCCTTATCACTCCCTGATGATTCTATTACTTCTATCACATTGATTTGCACATTGGAGGTAACCTTGTTGGGATTCTTGGGGCAATCTCTGAAAGGATGTTCCTTACCACAATCACTACAGTAGCCTTCCCAGGCTCGTTGTGGTGGTGGTGGGTTTGGCAATGTACATTCTCTGATATAGTGATCACCTCCACATGTGTAGCATGGTCCTCTGGGCACAGGCGGTGTGTTCATGGGTCGGGGTGGTATGGTTGCTCTCGGAGCTATGTACATCATTGGCACATAATCCTGCTCATATCCATAAGAAGTATCTTGTGGTTCCCTGTCATAGGCATATGGTTCATACGTTTGTCCATATTCTATCATAGAGCTCTCATAAGAGGGATAGCCTCCTTGACCCGATTCATAAGATGAGTCATATGATTCATTACTAATCAAAGGTGTGGCTGGTACTATTGCTCTCTCTAGGTTTTCTTCAGGACGAGCTATTTTTACTGAGACAACATTCTGAGGATGGGGTGGTTGTTGTCCTAGTACTGGTTGTGGTTGAGTGTATCCTTGATAAGCATATGGTCGTGGTACAGGTGCCTGCTGCTGATAAGTGGGGTATCTCAATGCTTCACCTCCTTGCTCTCTCTGAGGGTATCCATAAGGTCTCACATATGGCTGTACTGGTCTCGATTGCCTATTGTAAGGGCAATTTTCTGTATTGTGATTTGTATATTTTTGTTCTATGCTGCAATATTGTAGAGGTCCTGGGACAGTTGGTCTATTGTAAGCATAAGCAGGTGGTGGGACTACTCCCCTAGTGCACAAGTGAGAGGGATGATCACCTCCGCACTGCATACATCTTCTAAGCATGGACACTCTTATAGGGTTATTAGGGTAGTTCCTCTGTCCTTGAACGTTCAATTTCTTTGCTACTAAGTCGGCTATTTCCTCTACATTGTTTTTAGGGTTTGATGTGTTACTAGCTGAATCCTCACTTTTCAAGCTACCTTGAGGTATTTTTAGGTCTTCTGCTAGGTTGTCTTCTAGGTCTATACATTCCTTCATACACTCTTGTAAAGTTTGAACTCTTTTCACGTATACCAGATATCTCAATGATCCATTCAATAATCCTTCTAGAAATAATGATACCATTTTGTTTTGGGTAGGTCTCTCTTCCACTAGGCACCTATCCACATACTGCTTGAATCTTCTTGCTGCCAATCTCACTGATTCTGTAGGGGCTTGCTTGAAGCTGTGAATCAATGAAGACGAGTTGTTTTTAATTCCAGACTTGGTGAATTCCTCAATCATTTCTTGATAGACTTGTTCCATGTTTTGAAAATCGTTAGGATCTAATGGCTGGAACCAAGCTAAAGCTGTGTCTGTCAAAGTTAGACCAAAAGATTCATATTGGATCAAAAAATCTTCCACTTGTTCGGCTCTCATTACTTGCTTAAATTCAGCTATATGATTGTAAGGTTCACTAGAGCCATCATAGTGGTTTCTCATGCATTTGGCCACTTGAATTGGCCTTAATCTTCTTCCTCCTTCAGGCGGTCTAGGCATCACGGGGAAAATAGGTCTCCCTATCGGTATACCTGGTCCTCTTGCTACAGGTGGTCTGACTGGGGCAGGAACTCCATGTCTTGGGTCAACAGGTGGTTGAGGCCGGTAATTAGGGTTATTTGCAGGCATTGCAAATTGCACAGTGTTTGTCCTGACTACTGATATGAGTCATTTTGAGATGTTCCAAGTGGGTTTCGTGAAGTAGTGGCCTGATCCCTAGGGGGAAACACAGGAATATTCTGATATTTCAACTCGGCTCTTTCTGACTCTGTTAGGGGCCAATACCTTCTCTGATTCTTATCCAAATATGTGATGATGGTGGGAAATTCAGGATCTTGTAACTCATATATGGTAACTGGATTAGGGGCTGCTTCCCATATTGAGGAGTGGGCTCTAAGGAGATGCTCCATTCCATTAATCAAATATACATCCATTAAGGAGTCATCCTGGGGAATCAGGTCTCCTCTCCAACCCCTAACAACAGTAGATCTCCCTCTAGGTGTGGTCACTTGCTCTTCATTTCCATCACCATTAGGGTTATGAGCATTGTTTTCTTCCCCATGCTCATCGATGTTTTTGGGGTGTTCTGTAACAAAGTACTGGATATCCCTTTTGTCCATGTAAAACCCCCCTGCATACTTGACTGCTGGCCTAGGCACTATGTAAGCCTCTGAAGCCTTCTTCAGTCTGGCCACTGATCTGTTTAGACCATCTAAATAAATAGGTATCTCATTCTGGTTGGTGTTCACATATTCCAAAGATTTCCTATATTCTCCCTCAATGATTGACATCATGCCAAGCATTGGTATAGTGTTCTGCATATCCTCTAAAGCCATAGGAACTTCTTCCTCTGACTCACTAGAGGTTTCAAAATAATGTGAGTGGTTACTTGGTTCGGCTGCACTACCTACTGAAGAGATCACACTCCTTCGGCTTCCTAGGGTTCTTCCGGATCTCAGGTTCATCCACTTAAAAGCTCTGATCAACCCTTGCTAACCTCTATCTTCTAGGATTCTTCACTATGGATCAGAATTCTAGAAAAATTTTGCTGGGAATTGACTGAAAAAGAAAATTTCAAGTCACGATACTTGACTCTACAGTTTCACGATACACGATCTTTGGCCAAAAACGATACACGATACTTCAAGAAAACGATACTCGATAGTTCAGAAGAAACGATACACGATACTTGATCTGGCACCACGATACTCGATACTTAACAGGACACGATACATGATACTTGGTCAGGAGTAACGATACACGATATCTGAATTTCCACGATACTCGATACTTGGGTTAAACGATACTCGATACTTTAGTGAACACGATACACGATACTTGGCTAAACATGATACTTGGACAACCACGATACACGACCTGTGACAAGTATCGTGATCGGTGAATGCACGATACACAATACTTGAATGGGCACGATACTCGATACTTCCAAAGACGATACTCGATACACGATACTTGATGAAGTATCACGATAGAAGAACACGATACACGATATACGATCTCTAGCAAATATCACGATCGATAGAACACGATACACGATACTCGAAGAGACACGATACTCGATACACGATATCAGGGAAGTATCGCGATACTCAACCACAGGAGATCACGATACTCGACCGCGGGAAAACACAATACTTGACCCTTTTTCAAATTTTTTGCTAGATTTTTTGCTTTTGATTCAAGACAATGGTTTTCCAGGTTCTTCTACCCTCTCCTCACTCTCTGTATCACCCACAACACACTTTCTACCCCCTGTAAATCCTCCACGATACCTAACACAGATCGTTTTTCTCTGGAAACTTGATTTAACAGGTAAGTAATCACAACAAAACAGTAATGTGCTCACCTTGGAAACTTTTCCAACTCTTTTATCACTCCCCCTTGCTCTGTGCAGCTCCCAATCTCCTCTCTCGCTGAAAACGATACTCGGCTGAACACTGCTCACGATACTTGCTCAAACACAAATGACTTGGACAACTCAATTTTTTGGCTTTTATACTTTAGAACTTTCCTCCTCATTAAAAAAAAATCAAAGGAACAAAGACTAAAAAGCTACTCTACTTACTCAACCTACTCCCTTACTTCTCCTACTCTACTCATTCCATTCACTTCCCTAGGCTAGTAACTCACTACACACACTCCAAGAGTGAGAAGTAGTAAGTGCAGCTGAAAGTGACTTACCAAAGAAGAGAAAATCACTACTCCTCCTCTCGCTTCAATGCAAAAAGCTACTTACCATCACACGAATGCCTCGGTTTGATTCGACACTTCACGGCAACGGCACCAAAAAACGTGTTGACCTAAGAACCAACTTAGGGACTTGTGGAGAAAGAGACTATACCTCAATCCCCTTCAAGTGCATATAGTGGGGAATATTCTGAATTCTCTTCCAGAATATGAAACTTGGTCATCCTTCTTTGAGCCTTAGTGGTGTTTGGACTCTTCCAGCTCCATACTCATTCTATTCAATTCTCTACCATCATGGCATCAGATGTCTCAGGCATGTCTATGGATCAGGGTCTAGTGCAAGTGTTCCAAGGAGGAGCTATAACTTGCATGGCAAAGAGCATTTTGAGATCTAAAAATTTCATGGCACAAACCTTGCTCTATGGAAGAATTAGATTGAATATGTGTTGATTCAAAGGAGGAAATGAAACACAAAAATGGAATCTCAAAGAAGCTTGCTAACATGGATGAAGATGATTGGGATGAGTTAGATGAAATGGCCAGGTCTACCAATCGATTGCACCTCGTAGATAATGTTTACTATATAGTATTAAGCTGTGAAAGAGCAGAGGAGCTTTGGAAGAACTTATGCAACACATATAAAAAAGAGACGACATCAAATAAAGTGTATCTAATGAGAAAATTATATGAACTTTGCATGAAGGATACAGATAGTATTGCTGCTCATTTGAATGATTTTGATGCTATATTCTCCGAGTTACAAGCCCAAAAAATGGATATGGATAATGAAATGAAAGCATTCTTGTTGTTATGCACCTTGCCATCATCATGGGATACATTTTGCACAGCTATTAGCAACAACACACCTAGTTGTAAATTGGTTTAGATGACATATGTGGAGCACTCTTGAGTGAGGAGATTTGTAGAAAATCTATCGTTGGCACTCAGAGTGGAGATGCATATAATGTTCATGATTCTTACCAAGAAAAGAAACAACAATGTGGCATGAGCAAGAACAAGGAAAAGAATGTTCAATGGAATAAGAGTAGAAGTAAATCAAGGAAGAGGGATATCGAATGCCATTATTGTCATAAGAAAGGACACATGAAGAAATACTATTATGCATTAAAGAATGCTAAGGGTAAAGGATAGAATGTTGATGGGCATGTTAAACAGCTACCTGCACCATCTACTTCAACTGTGAAGATTGAAGAAATTAATGTTATTTCTAATGATGCTGATGTGTTGACACTTGTGTGCCAACTTAGGCTCTTAGGGTTGATTCTCTCTCCCACATGTGGCTGCTAGATTTTGGTGCTTCTTTCCATGTGACACCACATAGAGAAAGGTTCTCTAATTATGTAGCAAAGTCTCTTGGTACCGTGAGACTTAGTGACTCTTAACAGTGTGATGTTGTGGGGATTGGAGATGTGTTCATGTAGTTCATTGATGGTTCAAACTTCACTATGTATAATGCATGCCATGTACCTCAATTATCACACAATTTGATGTTAGTTGGTCAATTTGATGACCTTGATAACAAGGTGGTCTTCTATGCTCAGCCCTTTTGCATATCAAAGGGAAATATGGTTATTGCAAAAGGAAGCAAAGTTCGCTCACTTTATCCTTTATTTGTATCATAGAACAAACACTTGTTAGCTATTACGAGACAGCCTATGGCTTGTATTTGGCATGGTTGTTTGGGCCATATATCATGTAATGGAATGGAAAATCTTTCTTGTTCTGGCTACTTACCTATGTTATCTTCCATTGATTTTTCATTTTGTGAGCATTGTAAATATGAAAAGCAAACTAGGAATGCAACAAGATGCGCATTGACTCTTCAATTCAGCCTTTAGATCTCGTTTGTATAGATGTGTGTGGTCCTATGCCCACAAGGTCATTATGTGGTTCTTTTTATTTTGTCACTTTCATAAGATGATGCTACTAGAAAATTCTCAGTATATCCTATCAAAGAAAAAGGATGAGATATTCCCTGCTTTCAGAAAATGACTTGCCTTAGTTGAGACTGAAAAAGGATTTAAGCTTAAGGCTTTACATTCAGATAATGGGGATGAGTATACCTCACATGAATTCAACATTTCTTGTCAATCTAGAGGAATTTGTAGAGATTTTACACCTCCTTATACCCGAATATAGAATGGTGTACCTGCAAGGTTGAATAGAACTATTAAGGATAGAGTAGTTTCTATGCTGCATCATGCAAACCTTTCACAAGGCTTTTGGACAGAAGCAGTATTGACTGCAGTTCATGTGATTAACCTTTCACCAAGTACCACCAAAGGTTTGAAAGTGGCACAAGAGTTATGGATAGGGAAGCCATCATATTATGATCATCTTCAAGTTTTTGGGTGTGAAGCATATGTTCATATACCCAAGAATCTTAGACAAAAGTTGGACCATAATTCAAAGAAATGCATTTTTCTTGGATATGGTCGAGAAGGATTTTTTGGATATCACTTATTGGGATCCTAAAACATGATCAGAAGTAGTGATGTCATTTTCAACGAGTCTAAGATGCATAAATAGCCCATTAAGGAGGTTGACAGGAGAAGAGTGGTGTTTGAGAATACTAGTCCTTAAATTAGCATGCATAAAAATATTGCACATAGGGATGTTCAAGAGAATGTCTTGTCAGATTATTCTACAAATGTTCATGTTCATTAACCATTGAGACGCTCTACACATGTCTCACATCCACCTGATACATATGTTTCAGGTTTGGATTTTGTTATGCTAACAGATTCTGGTGAGCCTTCTTGCTACAAAGAGGCTATGCAGACAACGGATCCTGTCAAGTGAGACTGTGCCATGAAGAGTGAGTTGGATTCTATTCACAAGAATGGTACTTTGGATTTGGTACCTTTGCCAAAGGGTAGTAAATCTTTACCATGTAAATGGGTATATAAGATGAAATTCACATCAGATAGTGCTTCTCCAAAGTATAAAGCATTTCTTGTTGAAAAGGGTTTTAAGCAACAACATGGTGTTGATTTCGAGCAAATCTTGTCTCTAGTGGTCAAGATGACTACCCTATGCATGTTGCTTGGATTCGTTGCAATGGAGGACTTAGATCTAGTCCAAATGGATGTGAAAACTACTTTCTTGCATGGAGATCTTATAGATGAGATCTATATGGAACAACTAGAGGATTATGTAGTTCCTAGCAAAAAAAGTCTAGTTTCTAAGCTTAAGAAGAGCTTATATGCACTTAAATAGTCCTCTAGACAACGGTACCAGAAGTTTGATGCTTTTATGAAGTCTCAAGGCTATTCTCCAAGCAATGAGGATCATTGTCTCTACACAAAGAGATGCTCATATGGCAACTTGATATGCTTGATACTTTATGTCGATGGTAAGTTGATTGCTAGGAGGTCCTCTTATGACTTGTCAATTCTCATAAGGAAGTTGAGTCATGCATTTGATACGAAGGACTTGGGGGATGGCAAACATATTCTTGGCATGCCCATTACTCGTGATAGGAGTAAAAGATGCATATACTTGTCTCAAAGTGAGTACATATCCAAAGTACTTCATAGGCTCAATATGCAAGGTGGAAAGGCATTGAGTACACCTTTATCCACATATGTGAAATTGAGAAATGATTGTTGCCCCAAATCATATGAGGAAAAGGAATTCATGACCAAAATCCCTTATCAATCTGCTATTATTAGTCTCATGTATGCTATGGTAGCTACAAGAACATTGCCTTTGCAGTGGGAGTTGTCAATAGATATATGTATAATCCTGGCAAGCAACATTGGGAAGTGGTCAAGATGATTTTGAGATATCTGAGTGGCACTAATTAGGGCAAGTGTCTATGCTTAGGTAGAGGAAAAGCATCCATTATTGGTTACATAGATTTTGACTATGTTAGTTCTGTAGACAATCATAAGTCTACATCAGGGTACATTTTTCATTTTGTTAGAGGTGCTATCTCTTGGGATCTCATCTTCAAGAATGTATAGTTGTATCCACCATAGGAACAGAGTATGTTGCAACAAGTGAGACATGTAAAGAATCATTGTGGCTTTCTCGTCTTGCTTGTGATATGGGTCTACCTAACATGTACCTCGTTTGCTCAGTGATAGTTAGAGTGCCATTGCTTTGGCTACGAATCCGGTCTATCATGCAAAGGCCAAGCACATTGAGGTGAAGTATCACTTCATTAGAGATTGCTTAGCCACTGAGTGCATTATTCTTGAGAAGGTTCGTACTTGAGATAATGCCATAGATGCTTTGACTAAAGCTCTACCACAAGATTGCTTTTGACACTATTGTCACTTGATGGAGGTTACTTGATTCATGATCTTACACAGTCACTTATATACTTTGTAACATGCCCATCAAGTGGGAGGTATAGTTTGTATACTTATACTCAGGTTTTTGTTATCATTCTTCATTTTTCTCCCATAGTTACTTTGGCCATATTGGCCTTTATTAGGAGATTGTTATCCTTAGTGTCCATATGAAAGGCCAAATGTCCACCCGACACTTTTGTATACCTTATTTAATAAAAAATATAGTGGCTTGGTTAGCCACAGACTGTAAGTTTGACTGCATTTGTAACACCTAAGAAGTATGTGTTCATGCTTCCTACATACTATGTTTTCTGCATGTTTTGCGGCCTCTATGTGGAGTACCATGTGCGGCACTAGGAGATCGGTCTTCTACTTTGGAAATATCGTCTTGATTTTCTCAAGAAGGAGAGTGCACTATAGTGCATCACCATCGAAATACTTCAAGCACCTCCAAACCACAAGCATGCCCACCACCAAATCAATCACCAAAAGAGCTAAGAGCTCTAATACCATATAAAGAGTACACATGCAGAATCTAAATGAATTAGACAATATACTCATGAAATGGAAATGAATGTGAGGCAAAAGTGATTATACCATGAAATGGGAAAACTCACATGTGGATTAAAGTGAGCATGCCAAGACCATGAAGTGAGGTCCCAAGCTTCGAACCAGCTACAAAATGGGGGAGAGGGCCTCCTTATATAGAATTGGATGAGACTCTCAAAATATATAATATGTGGCATAATTTGCCTTGAAGGAGAATGAATACAAGCTAGAAGAAAATGGCAAGGTATCCCATGTAAAACAAAAGAAAAATATGAAGTGACCCCTAGATACACAATGCATGTGCAATCATGGAGATCAAATAGGCATATAATTGGAAATGGAAATAGGGATGGTCATAGATTCAATTTTCAACAAAAATAACTCATTGTAAATTAACCGTACATACATATAGGGTTAGAGATAGATCCATGTCCAATCATAGATGCATTAATAGACACAAGAGGTTCTCTTAACACTATTTCATCCTTCAGAGTCCTAGAATTGTGTGAATCTATGAAACTAGTTTAGACCTACATCATAGGCATGTGTGAGAAGAAATGCTAGTGCCTAAGAGACAACTCAACCAATGTTCACTTAGGAAATTTAAGTACGTATATAGATTTCTTAGTGTGCAAGGATGAAGAATTGTTGGAGGATGTCATTTTAAGACAGTGGTGGCTCTATGAGAACTTTGTCCACATGCAATACTCCTAATGGGTGCAACATAATAAAACTGAAACCTCTAAGCATCAGATGATGAAACAACAAAGGAAATCATGATCATAACAATCATGAAATTTAACTATTAAAATTACAAGAATGATGGTATTGCACCACCAAAATAGAGTGCCAATGGAAGTTTTCATAACTCTATTTTGGTGGAATGGCACTGTGAAATGTAAAGGTATGTTGGGTAAAGCCATAATTTAGAATACAACAAGATTTTTCTATAATTAGGACACAAAAAACGTGTTCACACATTGGTAGATAATCATGGGTAGACACCACTTGTGTAGTGGATTACCACCCATTGGAAAAATGATGCATCGATTTTAGAAATGAAAAGTATGCCCTAACCAACTTCATAATTAACAAACTTATTCAAGATAGTCCTTATTAAGATGGTGGTGAAAATTGACCTTAGTTGATGATCCAAAATTATTTAATGAAATTGGGGCATACAAGTTAAAACATCGATAGCTTCTAATTTCATTACATATTGATCTACCTAAAACACCACTTAAATTATCCAAGCCTAACCAAGCCATCTACTAGCTACAAATGGTCCAAGATGATCCTCACATAACACGTAAGATAGGGTTCACACTAGTAGGATAATGCACCATATTTTCCTCATGAAGGGGCCTTACAAATGCACCATATTTTCCTCAACAAGTGTGTTATTTTCCTCATGAAGGGGCCTTACAAGTGTGCAATACCTCATGCATTTGTTGGTAGAGATTTATCATATACAAACTCATGTGACTTGAATGGTTTCAAACATATCTCAATGATGAAGCCATGATTCAAAATATGTGTTGGAATTGAAGATGATACTATATATTATGGAAAGAAAAATGGTGATTTGAATTTGTGGTTCAAAAAAAGATGATAGAGCTATGAATGGGCATGAGCATGGGGATGAATAAATAAAAAGATATTATAAGGCGATTGATGTGTGTATGTGATCTGATGTCATGTGGGATGGTATGATGGAGTGTCTGATGCTTGAGTGTTCACTATTGTCTAGAGTTGTTGTGAGCGGAATTTTTACACATGCTTCCAAAGATGATTTGCCAAGCGAATCATGATCTTGTATGTTGACAAGAGGGATAAAAGTGGACACAAACAAAGTGAATGCAACTAAAATTGAAGCCACCTCCAATGCAATTGGTATGGTTGTGATAGAATGGACTATGGAGATAGACTACAATTCAATGTGTAGGTGTGGTGGGAATGAATGTGGTAATGATAATGGATGAGCATGTGATGAGATGGATTGTAACTCTATGGCTATGGTTGTTGCAATCCTGACATCATCATCTTTCTAATATTCATAGAATGTTTAAGTGGGATGAATTGATGAGGGTGGTGATGATGGTGTGTGCAATGGCATGACCATGAAACAGTGGCATGTCAACAGTCTTCTTCTTGTTGAGACTCAAAATCTTCTACTTCTTCCACATGCGTTGGTGGATTGGGCAAAGGCCAAGTACATTGAGGTGAAGTATCACTTCATTAGAGATTGCTTAGCCACTGAGTGCATTATTCTTGAAAAGGTTCATACTTGAGATAATGCCATAGATGCTTTGACTAAAGCTCTACCACAAGATTGCTTTTGACACTGTTGTCACTTGATGGAGGTTACTTGACTCATGATCTTACACAGTCACTTATATACTATGTAACATGCCCATCAGGTGCGAGGTATAGTTTGTATACTTATACTCAGGTTTTTGTTATCATTCTTCATTTTTCTCCCATAGTTACTTTGGCCATATTGGCCTTTACTAGGAGATTGTTATCCTTAGTGTCCATATGAAAGGCCAAATGTCCACCAGACACTTTTGTATATGTTCTTTAATAAAAAATATAGTGGCTTGGTTAGCTACAGATTGTAAGTTTGACTGCATTTGTAACACCTAAGAAGTTTGTGTTCATGCTTCCTACATACTATGTTTTTTGCATGTTTTGCAGCCTCTATGTGGAGTACCGTGTGCAGCACTAGGAGCTCGGTCTTGTACTTTGGAAATATTGTCTTGATTTTCTCAAGAAGGAGAGTGCACTATGGTCCATCACCATCGAAATACTTCAAGCACCTCCAAACCACAAGCAAGCCCGCCACCAAATGAATCACCAAAAGAGCTGAGAGCTCTAATACAATATAAAGAGTACACATGCAGAATCTAAATGAATTAGACAATGTACTCATGAAATGGAAATGAATGTGAGGCAAAAGTGAGTAGACCGTGAAATGGGAAAACTCGCATGTGGATTAGAGTGATCTTGCCAAGAGCATGAAGTGAGGTCCCAAGCTTCGAACCAGCTACAAAATGTGGGAGAGGGGCTCCTTATATAGAATTGGATGAGACTCTCAAAATACATAATATGTGGGATAATTTTCCTTGAAGGAGAATGAATACAAGGTAGAAGAAAATGGCAAGGTATCCCATGTAAAACTAAAGAAAAATATGGAGTGACCCCTAGATACACAATGCATGTGCAATCATGGAGATCAAATAGGCATATAATTGGAAATGGAAATAGGGATGGACATAGATTCAAGTTTCAACAAAAATCACCCATTGAAAATTGACCGTACATACATATAGGGTTAGAGATAGATGCATGTCTAGTCACAGATGCATTAATAGACACAAGAGGTGCTCTTAACACTATTTCATCCTTCAGAGTCCTAGAATTGTGTGAACCTATGAAACTAGTTTAGACCTACATCATAGGCATGTGTGAGAAGAAATGCTAGTGCCTAAGAGACAACTCAACCGATGTTCACTTGGGAAATTTAAGTACGTATATAGATTTCTTAGTGTGCAAGGATGACGATTTGTTGGAGGATGTCATTTTAAGACAATAGTGGCTCTATGAGAACTTTGTCCACATGCAGTGCTCCTAATGGGTGCAACATAATAAAACTAAAACCTCTAAGCATCAGACGATGAGAAAACAAAGGAAATCATGATCAAGAATGATGGTATTGCACCACCAGAATAGAGTGCCAATGGAAGTTTTCAGAAATCTAGATGGCACTGCGAAATGTAAAGGTATGTTGGGTAAAGCCATAATTTAGAATACAACGAGATTTTTCTATAATTAGGACACAGAAAACGTGTTCGCACATTGGTAGATAATCATGGGTAGACACCACTTGTGTAGTGGATTACCACCCATTGGAAAAATGATGCATCGATTTTAGAAATGAAAAGTATGTACTTACCAACTTCATAATTAACAAACTTATTCAAGATAGTCCTTATTAAGATGGTGGTGAAAATTGACCTTAGTTGATGATCCAAAATTATTTAATGAAATTGGGGCATATAAGTTAAAACATTGATAACTTCTAATTTCATTACATATTGATCTACCTAAAACGCCACTTAAATTATCCAAGCCTAACCAAGCCATCTACTAGCTACAAATGGTCCAAGATGATCCTCACATAACACGTAAGATAGGGTTCACACTAGTAGGATA
The DNA here is from genome assembly GCA_020310875.1 of Ceratopteris richardii. Taxonomy (NCBI): domain Eukaryota; kingdom Viridiplantae; phylum Streptophyta; class Polypodiopsida; order Polypodiales; family Pteridaceae; genus Ceratopteris; species Ceratopteris richardii. The sequence goes on from CM035415.1 coordinate 24,575,504, forward strand.
ATCCACCATATTTTCCTCATGAAGGGGCCTTACAAATGCACCATATTTTCCTCAACAACTGTGCTATTTTCCTCATGAAGGGGCCTTACAAGTGTGCAATACCTCGTGAGTTTGTTGGTAGAGATTTATCATATACAAACTCATGTGACTTGAATGGTTTCAAACATAACTCGATGATGAAGCCATGATTCAAAATATGTGATGGCATTGAAGATGATACTATAAATTATGGAAAGAAAAATGGTGATTTGAATTTGTGGTTCAAAAAAAGATGATGAAGCCATGAATGGGCATGAGCATGGGGATGAATAAATAAAACGATAATATAAGGTGATTGATGTGTGTATGTGATCTGATGTCATGTGGGATGGTACGATGGATTGTCTGATGCTCGAGTGTTCACTACTGTCTGGAGTTGTTGTGAGCGGAATTTTTACACATGCTTTCAAAGATGATTTGCCAAGAGAATCATGATCTTGTATGTTGACAAGAGGGATAAAAGTGGACACAAATAAAGTGAATGCAACTAAAATTGAAGCCACCTCCAATGCAATTGGTATGGTTGTGATAGAATGGACTATGGAGATAGACTAAAATTCAATGTGTACTACGAGTGTCACTATAGGAGTGGTGGGAATGGATGTGGTAATGATGATGGATGAGCATGTGATGAGATGGATTGTAACTCTGTGGTTGTTGCAATCCTGACATCATCATCTTTCTAATATTCATAGAATGTTTAAGTGGGATGAATTGGTGAGGGTGGTGATGATGGTGTGTGCAATGGCATGACCATGAAACAATGGCATGTCTACAGTCTTATTCTTCTTGAGACTCAAAATCTTCTACTTCTTCCACATGCTTTGGTGGATTGGGCTCTACCATGCCTAACTTGTCTAACTACTTCCTTGGTTATGGCCATAGCCTTGGATGCATCGGTTCCCTCTTTTGTTTTAATTTTGAATCTCATAGGTAAAGATTCTTGTATGTTTTTCCTCTTCTCTCTAGTTGTTGTAGTCTCAGAAGTAGTAGAAGTGGCTACTTTGATCTAGGAATCTCCCATCTCTATCCTATGGGCAAATATGATGTTTGGATCAAACCTCTTCTTTTTGCTCCTACCAAGCTTTTTGTGGATGTGCCAGAGATAGTGGTTGATGGAGAACCCCTCATTCTCCTTGAAGCTCAAGACGCAACACTTTTTGGTGGTGTGGGAAAGACTTTTCATGGAGTGGAATGTCTATTTTGTTTGATGAATATCTAGAGATCATTTATTTTGTAAGTTGGTGAGAAGGTCATATCTTACCCTGAAGCTCTATACATATGGAAAGTGATAGCTTGTTTGTCATGGAGTACTCTATGTAGCTTCCAATTCTCTTTGCTATAGTGCAATGTGAGGTGATCCAATACCCATGGCACCATATCAATCAGTTTCTAATTCATGAAGTATAATTCATACAATGTAACATTGTTTTCCTTGGGGAAATGTGCCTTTCAACCTTGTGAAAACTAAAATATTGATGCGAGAGTGCTAGAGTAGTTTTCATCACATCACGGATAATTTGAAATTGAAGACCCTTCCATGTGATGGAAGACATGCTGCATTAGTATATGATCTATGGAGGTAATGCAACTCTCAAAATGAAGGGAATCTCTATTGATTTCCATGTTCAAATCAAATTCAATTATGTCCCTAGTTAAACGTTGCACATGAGCTGTTGATTTTCCATTTACAATGTGAAATGTGTCCATTAATTGTGTGCATATCCTAGCGATTCTAAACTTTTCATTATCTCTTTGTTGCTAGTCTATAACGCTTTAAATTTCTTAGAGAAAAATAGAATTTGTTGGCCTTATTTCCCCAAGTGTAGATTCTCCTAGGATTTGTAATTCCTTTGTGTGCTCTTTGAACGTGTCCTGTGGCTTGCTTGATGGATTTCCTAGGTGGTGGTAGTGGATTCACAACTACTACCTGAATGGAGAATGTGGCAGTAGCCATAGCTTTATCCTAATATCAATTAATAGAACATGCATATGCTCACACCATCGTGATGATTCATGACCATCGTGATGATTCATGACCATCACGATGGTTCATGACCATCATGAGTACCCGAGACCATCATGATGGTCCCACTAAACTGACAAAAATTAGGGTTTTTATTTTTGCAATTTTGGAGCTAATTTTGGTCAAAAATTTCAAGTAATTGGAGCATTGTGAGGACCCTAAGAAAATATTCTAAGAAGTCTTGTTTTCTTATTTGCCTGTTTTGGTCCCCACACTACAACGAATGTGGGGGCATAGTGACGGTTAACGCAACACAATTTCCTCGCTATATAATTGCATCAAGCATTGCAATGAGCATCGAGCACATGGCATCGGTTAAACGGCAAAACCTTCGACACTAGTTTCGACCTGTAAAGCGACATGGTTGTGATGGTAGCACTAAGTGTTGCTAAAGTGATGAAATAGAAAAGCATCACATAAGTGACGCTTTTTGCATCGCATAAACGACGTTAAAAAGCATCAGCTATGCGATGCATTTTGAATACGCATACATGATGGTTTAGCATCCATTATATGATGGTTTTTTTACTAAAAAAAATGTTGGAGGCTCTTCGATCGGCATCTACACACATCTGATCGAAGAGGTCTTCAATGTTC
>CM035415.1:24583165-24590665 GCA_020310875.1 Ceratopteris richardii
TGTTTCTTTGCACTTATCACATGCTTATAAGGTCTATTTGAGTCTCCATAAGCTCAAGGGCGCCTTGTGCCGATTGGCTTGACCAAACTTCGTCGCTTAGAAACACACTTTTCTACCTTCTACAAGCTTCTCCAAGTTCTTTCAGTGGTATCAGAGCTAGATCAAGATGGGTGACGGCTTTCCCTCAATGATCGAGAAGCTTGATCGACACAACTACGTGGCTTGGCAACTCAGAATGGAGGCCTATTTGCAAGGTAGAAATCTTTATGGAATTGTAGCAGGTGATGAAGTTATGCCTATTCCAAGATCCAAAGGAGGACCTACACAAGAGGAGACATATAAGCTCACACTTTGGTGTGCAAGGGATGCTCAAGCAAGGTTGTACATACTAAACTCTATCTCAGACTTTCTGTTACCACATATTAGAGGATGCAAGACATCTCCAGAGACTTGGGATGCCCTCGAGACTTTCTTTTCTACTAGTACCAAAGAAAAAAAGAATCATCTTTAGAACAAGTTCAACCAAATGAAGAAGACACCTAAACAAACCATCACAGAGTTTTTTACCAAGGTCAAGGAGATTGCAGATCAGTTAGCATCCATTGGAGATGTGATTGAAGAAGAGGTCATCATGAGGCAAATTCTCAATGGCATTCGAAGTGACAAGCAATGGCAATCCTTCACGACGGCTTATGATCTCATCATGGATGTGCAAACTCCAGACTTCAACACCTTGGACAAATCTTCAATCAAGAAGCCAACAATAGCATAAAGAAAGGTAACTCTTATCATGGTAATTCAACTAGTGCTCTATATACAGATAAGAAGGATAAGAAGCAGAAAGGCAAGAAGAAGGGAGAAGATGAAGAAGAGACTTCTCAAGCCAACTTTGCAAGCAAGAGCAAGTGGAAAGGGAAGAAGAAAGGACCAAAGCAAGACAAAGCCAAAGGTCAGAATCTTCAACCTTGTGCCATATGCGATAAGACCAACCACACCACTCAGAATTGCTGGTTCGATGGGAAGACCCAGAAAGGAAGTGGAAGAGGTGGATATGGCAGCAATAGAGGCAGAGGTGGACACAACTTCAACAATAACAATAGAAGCTATAATAGAAGGGATTACAACAATTATTCAGAAGATCAACCACATGAAGACTCATTGCTTCTTATCAATCTAAGCCACAAAGAAGGTAGAGAAGATGATCATTTGTTCTACATAGATTCAGGATGTTTGAATCATGTTGCAAGCAATATTACTCTTCTATCTGACTTGGAAAGTACAAAGCATAGACACGAAGTGCAAACAGGGGATGACACAAAGCAAAATGTGGAGAAGATTGGTAATGTCAAAGCTTCCAATGGTAGGACAAGTTAGAATATTTTTCCTACCTCACATAAGGAAATGAAGAAGATAATCAACAATCTTGGTATAGATTATTAGTGTATACATGCATGTCCTAACGATTGTATTTTATATAGAGGTGAATATGCAGACTCTTTGGCATGTTCAAAATGTCAATCTCCTCGATACAAGGATGAAGAAGGTAAAATCCCGAAAAAGGCATTGAGACATTTTCCATTGGCTCCACAGATTAGACATGTTTCAAAGCCCTGAATTATCAAAGCTTTTGACACAGGGACATGATCATAAAAGTACTAATGGAATAATCAGAATTCCAATAGATAGTGCAGCTTTTCAATATATTGATTCTACATGGCCTGATTTTGCATAAGAACCACAGAATCTAAAGTAAGGAGTTGCATTGGATGGGATTAATTTGTTTTCCATGAAATCTAGTAAATGATCAACATGGCCAGTGATAGTCATAAACTACAATCTTCCGCCATATCTTAGCATTAAAAATGAACATTTAATGCTTTCACTTTTAATCCCAGTAAAAAGACAAGTTAAAGATATGAATATATATCTTGCTCCTCTCATTGACTATCTCGAAGAGTTATGGAGAGGCATTAATATCATTGATGTATCGTAAAGCATCAATGAAAGATATATTATGATTCATGGTATTGTGGCTTGGACTATTCACAATTTTTGAGGATATGATGTTTGTTCGGGTATTGATGTAATTTTTTTATTTAATATGCATACAAATATATGTGAGTTAATCTAATTATATTTCTATCATTTTCATGATGCAAGAAAATCTATTAAGGGTTATAAATCATGTCCATATTGTGGTGATTGGTTGGGATCAATTTATAGTAAGAATCTCAACAAAACTATTTATCTTCAACATCAACAATTCTTGCATGATGATCATCCATTAAGATGTAAAAGAGAATCGATGCATTTTAATGGAAAGCTTGAAATAGATCAGTGTCCAAAACCAATGACGCCTATGGATTGGTATCAAAGATGGACAGATGGACCTCTTATAGATCCAGAATCAGAAATCTTTAGTGATGATGAAGATAATGTTGGAGATAGACGTCTGCAGAAGCACGCGACAACACAAGGAAGAAGAAAAAGCTTGGAGCACAAACACACAATACTTAATGTATTACTAGAGAATGCACAATACTGAATGTATTACTAGAGAATGTATATACTGCAATAGGCGTATATACAAGCCAGGGGGAAAAACCTCCTAAAGAGGGAAAAAAGTGCCCCGGTGATCCTAGAGTGTTCACACACATCACTACCTAAATATATCAACAAATCCCCCCTGGGAGTGATGCGGTGAACAAGTAGCTGGCACTCATGTATAAGGAAGTGCCAAGCTATGTGGAAGTCACTCCACAAAAGGAAGTAAGCCCAAAGCTTTGCGGAAAGCTTCAAACTTCTCCCTGGGCAGAGCCTTCGTGAAAAGTTCTGCAATGTTCTCCTGCGTGGGCACATATGCCAAGCTGATCTCCCCAGCAGAGAACCTCTCCCTGACATAGTGATAATGCACCTCAATGTGCTTAGTGCGAGCATGGAACACAGGGTTTCTTGCAACCGCCAATGCGCTCTGACTGTCAGTGAAGATAGTGGTGGTAGAATTCTGATCAACATCCAAATCAGCCATAAGGCGTCTGAGCCACACACACTCAACAGTAGCTGTGAAAGCTTCCCTATACTCAAACCTCACAACTGGAAGTGGCCACAGTAGGTTGCTTCTTTCTCAACCAAGATATACATGAGCTACCAAGCATGAAGCAAAAGCCACTAGTGGATACACGAGTGTCATAGCAACCAGCCCAATCAGAGTCAGAAAAAGCATGCAAATCTGGCGGTAGTGATCCCCCCTTGGGATAAAACAACCCAAGTAGCCGAGTACCACTCAAGTAGCGAAAGATGCGCTTAGCCGCCTGCCAATGCTTGACTCCTGGGCAATGCATATATCTGCTCATCTGTGAGACAGCAAACTGAATATCTGGCCGAGTAATGCATAAGTAAATCAAGCATCCAACAGCCTGCTGATAGAGAATAGCATCAAATGCATCTCCAACATCATGAAGACTCAATCGTAAACCTATCTCCATAGGAGTGGCAATAGGCTTACAGTCTTCAAGGCCAAAACGCTGCAATAATGTGTCAATATATTTCGTTTGACACAAATGCATTCCACCATCAACTTGCATAAACTGAATGCCCAAATAGTGATGCAAATGCCCCAAATCAGACATCTTAAATGAGGCATGCAAATCAGCCTTAAAATCAGCAATATGCTTCTCAATAGGACTAGTGAGCAACATGTTGTCAACATAGACAACAATGATCAGAATCACATCATTAGCACACTTAACATATAAGGTGCTTTCAGTTGGACTGTTCTCAAAACCATGTGCAATCAGATAGGCATGTATCTTCTCATACCAAGCACGTGGTGCTTGCTTTAAACCATATAATGCCTTCTTTAACCTGCACACCTGGTTTTCATGCCCTTTCTGCACAAAGCCGCAGGGCTGAAAAACATACACTTCTTCATGCAAGTCACCATTCACAAATGCAGTTTTAATGTCCAACTGATGTACATTCCAACCATGATGGGTTGCAAGTGCACAAATGCTTCGAACAGTAGTCATATGGCATGTAGGTGCAAAGGTCTCATCAAAATCAATGCCTCTTTCCTGCGCATAACACTTTGCAACAAGCCTAGCCTTATACCTATCAAGTGTACCATCAGGTTTACGCTTCAGCTTGTATAACCACTTAGTGCCAATGGCCTTCTTGCCAGGAGGCAAGTCACATAAAGACCAAGTACCATTCTTCATTATTGCATCATATTCAGATTGCATAGCAGCCATCCAATTTTTTGAATTTTGTGCTCCTAATTTGATGTCATATAAAGTCTACACTAGCCATTTTGGCATAGTTTTTGCCTGCTCAATATCAACTCTCTCATAAACTAGTGCATCATGTAAATCTGCATCAGAAATGGAATGATCTGCATCATCACATGAAACCTGCAAAGGCTGAGAAGTTGCCTCATTAGGACCAGCACTAGACTGTCCACCTATAAAAAGAGGCATCAAAGTATCATACATGTCTTTGGAGCTAACAGATGTCTCCTTAGTACATGAAAGCAATGGCTGAATAGCATCTTCCACAAAAACAACATCACGGCTAACCAGAATGTGTTTAGTCTGTGGATGATACAGACGATAGCCGTTACTTTCAGAACTGTACCCAACAAAAATACATTTTACTGCTTTATCCTCCAATTTTTTGCGATGTTGTTCAGGCACTAATGCGTATGCCAAACAACCAAAAACATGCAGATGAGCAACAGATGGCTTGCGATCATGCCAAGCCTCATATGGAGTGATAGACTGCAGTGCTTTAGTGGGACACCTATTCAGTACATATGCTACACACATGATAGCCTCAAGCCAGAAACTATGAGGTAAACATCTGGATTATAATTTGTTGGTGGGACAACCTTGGTTAAGAAATGCTAAAGTCTGAAAGAATTGGGATGAGAAGACTATAACATTCAAGAGAGGACATGCAAAAGGTTCCTACAATTATAGTAAAATATGAAAATAAAGCCATCCCCAAGGTTTTGATTGATGGCGGATCTAGTATTAACATCGCCTGTACAACTACATGTAAACAGATGGGTTGGACCAGAATTGACCCAGCCACATTCTTTGTTTGGATGGTGGATCAATCATGAGTGCAGCCAAGCCTGACTCTTGACCATACACCTTGCCATCTCCATGAGAGACCTATTCTTCCATTCAGCAACTCCATTCTGTTGAGGTGTATACGGCACTGTACACTGGTGTTTTATCCCACGTTTAGCCAGAAATGCATTAAAATCAGAAGACATATATTCCCCCCCTCGATCAGAACGGAGGGTGCCCATTTTACATGCTGACAGATTTTCAGCCAAAACCAAAAAACTGTTTGAAGCACATGAACACTTTGGACTTTGCCTTCAATGGATATACCCATGCATGCCTGGAAAAATCATTGATGAAAGTCACGAAGTAAAGATAATTCCCAAAAGAAGGTGTCTGCATAGGACCACATACATCACTATGTACAAGTTGCAATTTCTGAGTAGCCCGAACTGAACCATCTTTTGGAAAGGATAAATGCTGCATTTTGTCCAAAATACAGTCTTCACAAACATGTTTTCCAGGTGCCTCAAGTTTGGGCAACAAGGACACCATTTTAGATTTCTGCAAGTGTAGCAAACTAGCAAAATTCAGATGACCAAAGCGTGCATGCCAAAGCTTTGCATCTGACATAGCCTGCGAAGCATTTACTACACATGCCAAATCATTTAGAGATCTTTCATAGTCTATGAGCTTATACAGTCGACGACATAAAATTCCACAAGCAATAATCACATCGCCAGTTGACAGATCATGAACTGTACACCTGTCATCAACAAATTTCACAACCAAGCCAATCTTGGCTAATGCAAAAACTGATAACAGGTTCTTTTTTATCCCTGGCACAAATAAAGCATCTGAGAAAGTGAAAGAACTACTATCAGCAATAGTCAAAATGATCTTACCAACTCCCATAACAGGATAAGAGGAGTTGTTGGTGCATGTAACAGTATTCCCTGTAGGGGCAAGCTCGAGTGAAGAGAAGAAACTGCACTGTGAGGTAATATGTTTGGTCATCACTCCATTGTCAAAATACCAAACATCTGAGTCTACTGCAGACATGCACTGCTCATGAGAAGATGGGTCAAAACTGCAAACAGTAGTAAACGCCCATTCTTCTTCCTGCACAAGATTTGCAGACTCTATTTTTGGTGTAGAGGCCTCTGCAACAACCATTCTAGCCTCTTTCTTCTTTGCCTCTTTAGCAGCCAGTTTTGGACAGTTCTTTATGATATGATCATTCCCTTTACATTCATTACAAAATAATTTGTGCTTTTCTGATTTCTTCTCATCTTTATCTTCCTTCTTAGAATATGCAGAATTAGCAGATTTCTGCTTACTAGTTGAAGAGCTCCATTTTCCTTTGCCCTTCTGACTAACTAGGAAAGCTTGATCTACAACTCGCATAATGGACCTATTCTGCCTGGATTGATCTTTCTGCAATAGAATAGAGACTAACTCCTCAAATCATAAGGCATTCGGATTGCCTTTCATCATCAAACGAAGAGTAGAAGCAAAACTCTGATATGAATTAGGAAGACCATTCAGAACGGTCTGCACAAGTGAGCTATCAGGTATAACCTCATCAGTAGAAATCAATTGTTCCTTCAAGTCTTTGATCTTCGTTAGGAAACTGTCCATAGAATCACCTTCATTCATGTGCTCACTCTCCAACTGTTTTCAGAGGTAAGCAACACGAGCCTCATTCCTAGCTTGGTAGAATGTGGTAAGTGTATCCCAAGCATCCTTGGCTGTTCTGCAAGAGCGAATGTGAGGAATAATGGCACGTTTGATAGACAAAGCTATCAATGCATGTGTCTAGGCATCTCTGCCATCCCAACAAATCTGCTCTACAGTAGGTGCTGCAGAAATAGTAGCACGAACATGAATCTGCGGAATATCATCTTCAACACCATCTTCATCAGCTCCAACACCTATATTTGAAGTACCTGTAGTCAGAGGTGTAACAGGACGTCTTTCAACACCCTACACAATGTTCCACAATCCTTTTGCAACCAATACATGTTGCATCATATAAGCCCATAATGGGTAGTTGGGACCATCCAACTTATCCTCAACAGCCAACATACGGAATACATCATTGCTTTCAGCCATGGCCGATGAGTAAAATACCTTGATGCAGAAAATTGAGTGTATCTCAAAAAGTTGAACAGAACTACCCAGACGAGTTCTGCTAGACCTGTAGCAGACTTTGAGACGCTTAAACTGGCGAATAGAAACTGGTATATACCTTTGGCACAAAAAGACGAAATAGCCTACACAAGTGCTGTGATAGTGCATTCGGAGGCCGAAATGAGCTCAGATCGCAGAAACACGCTGAGTATGCTCACCAAAATTTGTGTGATTCTGAGATTGCAAACGGAGGAGTGTCGACGGCACCCTAGATGAAGCGACGACTTGCTCTGATAGC